>OMNM01049138.1:0-14459 GCA_900302745.1 Parablennius parvicornis
CGTGCACCTCACTAGGGAGGGTGAAAGAGAGAGGAGGGTGTCGGTGGGTTGAAGTTGAAGGGGGAGCGACGGGTCACAGAGAAAGAGGACAGTACTTAAAGAGGCAAACAAGGGAAGATAAGTGGGAACATTTTCAGCCGTGCTGTCAGATGGTTGACTTCGCTCCCTCTCATCACGCTTGATGTTTTGGCCTTTGTGGAATGTGATCGTCTCCATTCCACTAAGTAAATGTACAGCCTTCGCACTGATGCAAAGCACTGGTTTTATTGCCACACAGCTCGGAGCATGAACATCTTGTATTAGGACATGTTTACTTTGAATTTAGATTGGGTGAAATGATGGCATTTCCTTAAATGGTCTGAGAGAGAACATTTATTTACTATCCAACTCCCATAAAAATAATATCAATGCACCGCTTTTAGAAGTTTCTCATACATATGCTGACAAGTAAACAGTTCTTTCCATAGAAAATTGCTGATTTAAGTTTTTTATGAAGGTGGTGGAGACCCCTCTAGCTGACCCCTGTGGGCAAAAACTCATCAATAAGTATTGGGTTAGGTGTTGATTTAACTGTGAAGGCTACAACAAAATAATGTAATCTATCCATCTTCTATATCACTGATCCAACTTAAGGCACCTACATTTATCACCTACTACACTGTGGGAAAACAAAGTGTGACTGCTCGCTGTCACTCTCTACTGAATCAGAGGTGACAAGCACCACATCCTGTTGTATGTCATTATGTAAGGATCCCAACATTTAAATAAATAAATGAATAAATCCAGAATGGACGAGTTGAGCTTCAAGAATTTATGTCCAGGGAAAAATTCCCTGCATTTTACGTCCCCAGGACGCTGCAAACTATTGTTTTAGTGCAGCACTGGTGTGACTTTGATCGTCACTTCATTTTCTACTGCATTTCTATTGTTTACGAGCAGCTGTAGCTCAAACCAACAGTCTCACTGAGCAGTGCTGTGAGACGGTGGTCATGAAATTTCTCAGACTCTCAGGAGACTATTTTGGACTGTCTGTGGTTGCACGACCGTGACAACAGGTGTCTGCAAAGACCACAGATTTTAAGCCAAAATCACATTTTTTGTCACGAAGGCCAAAATCACACAATGTATCGTAATCTAAACTGTGGTGAGAAGGGTCGTACAATATGGACAAAAAAATAAAAACACTGTCCCATACCACAGATTTGCATAAATCTTCTTAACCTTTCTCTCTCATCTGCAGCTGCATCTCTTCTTTCCATTCTCTAGTCTTTCCCTGTTTTCTGTCTCCTCTGTGTCACCTCTTTCCAGCTAATAATACTGGGAATAATACTATGATGCATCTATGAGCCGGAAAATTTTTGAAGGATATGATATTGTTTGTGATATTAACTCCTCGTGTGAATATCATCCAATTTTATCCCAGATTGATACATCGAATGTTGTCTGTTTCTTCCTCTTCTCTTGGCTTCCTCTGAACTATATACATTGCTGGTCATCCTCCTCTTTATTCTCCTGGTCCGATTTCCCCGCTCCAGCTCTCTGAAAGAAAATTAAAAAATCTGACCATACATTTTTTTCACTCTTGCTACTTCCACCTGTATCTGTGTTGTTTTGAGCCAAAACGTCCCTTGAAAGTTATATTTCTGTCATCCTGACCTCGTTAGGACAAAGTCATGATATTGTAGTCATGATGTGCTGCTTCAGGTGGACTTTAGTGACGCAGATGTCTTGTTTCTATGCACTGGGCTCAGTGGTATGGACACTATTCAAAACTCATTTTTCTTTTAAAAACAGAAAAGAAAAGGAACTATAACCACACCTGCAGTTGTTGTCAGATCTGAAACTTATCAGCCACTAATGTGGAGATATGGATGTTTTTTTTTGTTTTTTTTTTAATGCAAAAAGATGAAATTGTGGGAAGGACGAATGTGCAGCAGGTGGACTGCGTGTGGACGACACGCTCCGTGTGCAGGATTTTCCTGCACTACAAAAGCGATTAGTAGGAATTGCTGAAAATATGACCAGATTCCTGCATCATTCCTCCATGTGAGATTCATCGGTGTGTTTTGCCGCTGACACCGCAAGATAATGTAAATACCCAAAACTGTAAAATTACACATCGTCAACAAACATTCACAATAATAAGAAGATTTTATATATCGCACACCTCTAGTGGTGATGCTCATCCCAGCTGTGAGCAGGTGAAGGCTTTATTTTTGATGGCATTGGAGAACCATTGCAGTGTACGTCAGTCCATCACATGGAGAAACAGACAGCATCACATACTTCATTCACAACTAATTGCGATCCCATCCACACATGACAAAAATATTTCCTTTTACACATTTTCCATACACACAGAATCGCATCAAGAAATGTATCTGTCCCCATGAAACTACCAAAAATGCTGTAATTTATATAGCAGGCATGCGGTGACCACAAAAGTAATCCCAAAACAAAGAAAACATGAAGCATACACGGGAAACTACTGCTTCTTGTTGCTCTCTGCAAAGATCTAGGAGCGTGTCGTGTATGCTCTTCTGACTTTATTGTTCTTGCTAATGAAGGTAAAATGTAAGAACATTTTGTTGTAAAACACACATTGTGTGGGAATGTTGGCTATGGTGCCAATGTCTGAGAGTGATCGCATATTCGCTCATTAAGATGCTGAGTAAGCATTTTCATATTTATCTACTCTGAGCTGGTTTCAAAACGCTGGCTTCACGTTCACAGAATACGTATCTGATTAGAACCTAAAATCAGCCTTCGTCTGAGTGTACATGGAAACGCTTTGTACGTTTTAGGTTTATACTCAAACCATTTACTAACCTCACATGCTAGTTTTATTTAGGATTTAGGATTAAAGTACCTACTCACAACAACTTTGTACTGATATTTCATCACCTGTAAGGACAATTGGCATTTGTATGTGATTTTAGTTGTTATTGTATTTTTGCTGCTAATGTAACACCTGGAGTAGTTAGAACACTCAAGTAATATACAGTTCACATACAATTGACAATATACCTTTTACAGAAATAAAAACAATATTTTCTTTTGTTCAATTAAATTGGTTTATCAATCCCTTTATTGATTTAAAGCTTTGATTGAGGGAATATTGATTTCAACTGAGGTTATGGTTTGTCTCAGTTCAAGTCTTATCTTTCAAAATTCTATGAGTTAACTCATTATTTTGAGTTAAGTCAAGTTCTTTAGTTTCAAGATCTAGTTCAAGTTTACATAAGATCTCTTTTCAAGATCCGACCATTTCTTGTTTTGTTGTTTTTAACCAACAAGAACAATTAGAGTTTAGATAATACCATTTCAGTATTACATGGATGGTTGAAAAAAACAAAAGCTGTAAAATTTGCAAAGCTCAAAATAATTCCATGAACTGAACAAACTTGTATTCCACAAGTAAATGCCTCTTTTCCCCTAAATGTGATTGTCCTGATAGTTAATCCTCTGTTTCGGAGAGATGTGTGGATAAATCCTACAAGTGTTGGATGAAACCAAAGAATATCCAGCTGTGTTTCATCTAAGCATCAAATTCACCATTTAAATAAAACAAACATTAAACAACAATAATCTCCTACCTTAGCATTTCATTTTCATGAAATGACCAATACATTGTGAGAAAACATAGTTTATATGAAATAAAATACAATTCTTAAACTGGCAAATTCTCGTTCAGCAATGTGTAGCCCAACAGGTTGAAAAAATTTAAAATTGCTTTAGACACGCGTTTGACATGGTTTCTTCAAATTTTTTGTCTTTTTCCAGCAACAGCTCGAAGGACGGTGCATCTCTCGTTCAGCAGCAAACAAAAGCAATACAACTAGGTTGGCTGTGACTATAGTGACATGGTTCATGCTGCAATGTGGCTTTCCAAAATAAAATCTAAACACATTTTTAATACAAGAAAATAGCGTGAATTTACATATTTTAAAAAATGTTATATATTTTTAAACCCAAATGAAATCTTATAGTACAAATGATATAATTTCTGACATTTTCAATTAATTTTTTATTGTTTGTCTTCTGTTTTTCAGTAACAGGCTTTTATTTACTGAGGGCTTTTGAAACCTGGGTTACGAAATCGTTTTAAAAAATGGCAAATGTAATTGCTATTGAAGCAATAAAGCAAATCTTTAAGTCGGAGGAAAGAATAGTGCAGGAATTTCACTTTTTAAGAAAATAATTGAATCGTCTGTTATGATAACAAGTACAAAGAATTCTATGAAAACAGATACATTTCTGTTCACTCTGTTAAGTCTAATTAAATAATTTAATAAAATAATCTCTTCTCTCAAACCAGAAAATGTGACAAAGAAAAAGAAAATATATGCAAAGTTTTCTGGAAATCAACACAGCATAGCATGAGTAAAATATATTTGTCGCGGTCCAAGCTAGGCCAATGGGACTTCTTTCTCTTCTTGTGTTTCACCACAATGTTGGAGCGCGCAAAAGAATTTCCCCAGCTTCGTGCCAAACACAGGGAACGGTTTTGAGCAATCTTGTAGTGTTCGTTTTTTGACGATAATTGGAATGTCGTGCCAACTTTAACATATCAAGTGCAGCACAGTCCAGTCTACAGGAATGTTCGCGCTGCATATTAACAATGATCGTTCATCTTAACAATGATCAATGTTGAGAAAAGGGTCAAATTTGGCAAATCTCACATTCAATTTTTTTCTACTAAAATATTTGAATCTAAAAATGCAAAAGGAACACTAGATTTAGTCAGAGGATTAAGAAACAGTATAGGCAAAATCCTCTTCAAGATATCACAGAGCTTTTAACTCCTATCAGTTTGTGCACTACTAAACTATTGTGTCATTCTCCTCCATGTGAACTTTTCTTGCAGTCACTGTGGCCATTGTTCTCTTTTTTAGGTGATTAAAAATGTCAAAACTATGATCCGGTTTATTTTTTTAACTATCCCACATCAAATTTCTAAACAGTGGTTATCGTTGACTTACTGTATATTCCTCTTAAACTTAAACACAGTAGAACACAAGTATATTGTAGCTCTAAACTCATGGCCATGAATCGATCGGCATCGACTACAACATCTGACCCTATCGATGACATCATCTCATGCAAACTATTCATCAATTTTGTTGAAACATAAACCAGATGACGAGTTGTTGTCGTCCCAACAATGAACCCCTTTTCAAAGTCGCTTAAGCTTTTCCTGTCATCCAAAACCACTAAGGTATCTCATTTTTATACAAGCTATAATTGGTTACAAATTGTTACATTGTTTCATGTTAGGCACACATGTTGAAAGTCAACATTTGTTACATTTCTTTGTTCAATTACTCAAAATGTACCTTTAAATTGTCGCCAATCTGGAAAAATTGTATATTATTGTATAATATGTCTTGTTGAATGTTAAACTCCAATGAACCGGGATAACTAATATTTCAACAATACTGGCAAGTGACTGACTCTACACTGCGGTGCTTTCATTAGATTTTAGTGATGAACATCTGTTGTGTTGTGAGTTATTTCAGTTGTGTTATGTACAACTTGCAGCATTTCAGTGTTTCTGTAGTTGCCGCGTGCTTCTTAATGCCACATTTGAGCTGTCAGATTGTTGAATAAGGTTCCCCCTTGGCCTATGTTTTAGTTATTTATGGCATCTTTTTCAAAATGTTTTTTTTTTTTTTTTAACGTGCTGTCTGAATGGTGAAGAAGCTTCCTTCATTTTCTTGCTTTTCATCCACTGGCAAGTCGTCAAACGGTGATAGATACAAGCATACTGTACATAGCCAGTGCGTGAATGGACCTCCCACCTTCTCTCCATCCCCTACTGAGTTAATGCGGAGTAGTTTCTGTGTGTGTGTGTGCCGGCATGACTGTGTGTCTGTGTTAAGTTGAGCTAAGCTGATCCTAGTTAGATTCCAGCCTGCTGGAGCTGAGAGTTGCACCAAACAGCATAGCCAGCCTCTGGCTATCCACTAAATTAAAGGCCTAATGCACAATCCTTCGTGCTGGCTGACAAACTAATGAAATGGAGAAGTAGGGGCCCCCGGGAGGATTGGCCGGCAGATGAAGACGCCTCCAATGAGGGATTCAACCCAGAAGCTGCTTCCCCACCTTGTCTTTTCCATCCACGTCTCTCCATCATTCTCTCTCTGGCTCACTCTCTCAGTTATTCTCTTTCTGTCACTCACTTTCTCAGCACAAAGCCATTATTGTCAACAACATGTCTTTGTACAAAGAAAAGGTACAACACAATTCTGCATCATGAAGCCATGTACAGCCGCACAAATCCCAGGAATCGAGTGTACTGAGATTTTTGGTTGCACCTTTCTTCATTTCCACCGAACACGATGGTACCCACAGAGAACTGTACAGACTTAACCTACTAACCTTGCAAGAGGTTCTTTGTCTATAAATAACTCCCACCAATTAAAGCTGTTTTTCTGAGTCCTCCCCACTGAGCCCGGCACCTCACAGTCCCTGACGACTCGTCTCTCAAGAAGCTCAGCTCAGGAGCCACCACCCAGTTAATTAGAGTTGCTATCATTCACCTGCCCCTGTCTCGCTGCTCCGCACTGCTGTCTCGCTCACACACACACAGGAAGACTTGCACGCATGCACAAAAAGCTAACTACGCATGTTTGTTCACATTTTAAAAAAATATTTAACTACCACTACAGGATCCATAGAAGAGGATTAGCCCCAAGCGGTTGACTCAGTAATGTTATTTATCCACTTGTTTGACATGGCTGTTTTATCAAACCTGCCAACAACAGGATACATGACAAAATGTAAAATTTACTTGAGGTAAAATGTCAGAATCCTCAAATGGTTTTGGTAGCAAAAAAAAAAAAAAAGCAGGAGACAAAGCAAAGAAACTGCCACTGAGGGAAATAGGCTGAATTACACTTTAATTTCCATCGCTATTAATTAGAAGTCTTGGAAATCTGTTGCGGTTCGGGTCCCCCTCCCCCGCCTCCCTCCTTACACCCAGTTAGTCGTCCTTATGAAGCTATCTATTAACATCTTAATTGCTGCCTGGTCGGCTGTGTTGTGTTATGGCAGCTACAGTGAGCTAAACATAGCCATCCTGACACAGGGCTCACAAAAAACTTGATGGCTGGTTCAGGAAGCGCTTTCCAACGAATCATTGACACAAAACAACAAGTTACCCTCTCAACGGGTCACTATGTCGCAGTGATTGTCCATTACCAAACTATGTCACATTTGAGACAGAGAAAAATGGCATCCTTTGGTGGATAAAGAGAATTGCTAAAATCTCACTTGTTTCTTTCATCCCTCGGCTCATGTGTTTGTCATTGTCATGGGTGTGAAATTGCTCAGTCAGTTGCTGATGATGAAGTGGGCCCATTGTAATGAATTCTATCTAACCTATAAGTGGTTGAGCCTAGGGATGATCAAAGGTTAACACCACTTCACCCCGAAGACAGGTCCCATTAGCAGTTATATTGGGTTAATGCTGGAGTTTGTGCCTCGTCTCACAATTGTGTGTGTGTGTGATCAATGCATAACTATGTGGCTGGCTCTATGATAAAGCTTAGGCATGAAGAATGGCTTGTATGTCATCGACACCCACAGACAGGCCACAGCCGGGAACTGTCAGTCAAACTTTATCTGTCTATCAGTGTCTCCTAACCAGCCTGCAGACAGAGGGATTGTGCTAAATGGCATTTTTACACATTAATGCATTAGATTACACCGAGGGATGGATTTAGCGCCATGGCAGCTCCACAAAACTCTCTATCCCCGCCCTACAACACGCACCACACCCTGGAACACGCACCATGCTAATAGTCCTGCCTTTGACATTTGAGGTAACATTATTATGGGGCTCATTTGGAGCGCTGGAGCCCCCGGCAGGAGGCTCCGTTCATCAGGTAGGCCGGGGCAGCAAAACACTGGAGGGTCAGGCAGGGTTGGGGGGCGTAAAGCAAGTGGGTGTGTGGGTGGTGGGTGTCAGAGCCCCTCTGGGTTTGACATTCACAGCACAACAGACAGCAGAGATGGATGCTGGGTAGCATTCCATCTATGCACGCATGACAGAGCCCCTCCCTGCACACAGGCACATTCAATCCCACATATGACCTTTCAAGAAAACAGGGGTCAACTTCAGGGTTTTATGTTGTTGGTTGTTTTTTTTGTTTTTTTTATTATTAGTCATTCTCTCCACTGTTGTGTGCCTTAAGAGTGGGAACAGCAGGCAGCCTGTTTGGATTAGTGCCAAGCTGCCCACTGTTGCTTTAGGTTTTGTGGATTGGATCAAGGTAATCACATCACTATAGCTTACTCTTCTTTCCAAGTCTTCATCCTTTGACCAGTAGACTGAATATACATACAGAGTTTAAGTCTAGCCTAATGTGTGTACTTGCAGGTGCATTAGCTATATGTTATGTCTTTCTCTATGTGTGTGTGGGTGTGTGTGTGTGTGTGTGTGCAGGTTAGGTGGGGCTCACAGGGTCAGGAGATGCTGCAGGGCTCTGCTGACGGCTGCAGGAAACCAATCAACCTTGTCTGTGTATTCCACGACCCGTCGTTTTCTTAATGACCTGCCCTGACAAGCCCACTGCAGCCCCAGCCAAGCCTCCCTGCACCACTCAATGGATGACCGGCCCCCATCAGCAACATGCTAATGACCCAGCGAGGGAGGGAGAGAGAGAGAGAGAGAGAGAGAGAGGAGGAGGAGGCACCACGAAAAAGAAGAATGTAAACAAAAAGAAAACCACAAAGGCAAGGTCAGTAACAAAGTAGACGGGTTTCCCTTTTACAAACAGCTGAGGTGATTAAGAGAAAGAAAAGTGCATCACTGTGTGATTTGGATCAGTTGGTAGAATGGATCATCTTCCTGTTGCAATGTCGTTGGACAAGATACTGAACCACAAATTGCTATCAGTGGAGGTCAAGCACTTTGCAGGACAACTGTCACTTAGTGTGTGAATGTGGAAAACAATATGGGGCACAAGTCTAAGTTCTATATCTAAACATTTACAGTTAAAGTCCACCTGAGTCAGGTCAAAGTCGAATGAAATGTGAGAATTTGTCAATAAAACACAATGATTTTCTTGCCATTGTTGTAATAAGGCATTAATATGCAATGTTTCAGTAATACACCAACAACTACTGAAGTTCTTTGGGTTCTTCGGGTATCACTAAGAGACTGCTTTTTGTCCATGTCCATTTTGACCATTTCTCCATGTACATGTTCTTCATGAACATTGAAAATCAGTTCACTGAAATCCTGTTTACTGGTCTTATTTGTCCAAACATGTACTCAATTCTACAGCAATATAAAAGAGGTCTGACTGTGTGTAACATTACAGTCACACATGGTTAGACTTGAATGGTCTGACCAGCTGCTGACTGCTTGTAGGGTCTCTGCTGTCTTCTTGACACTCTGAAGAACAGGAAATTATTTAAATCAAATCCACTCTTTTCCCTGAAAAGCGCTCTTACAATTTCACGTCAGTGGAAATACAATGACACAATAAATGAGTGATTGAGCATTAGACTGGTCAACACTACAGTCAACAAAAAAGTGATAACTGCATATCATTTTCTGGAACTTGCAGAACACAATTATACAAAAGTGCATCACTGAATGATTTCCAATAAAGGGAAAAACCAGGTGTGTATTTAAATATGTTTACACAACCTGTAGTTAGACAATCAAAGCGCATCAAGTAATATTTATCCCAGTTACAGTCAATACTCATTGTTTAAGTAGAAAATATGCTTCAAACATTTTTTTTCCAACATTACCACAATTTTGGCAAAGTCGAGGAAGTAGTTAAATTTATGCATTGCATGTAATTTCACTGAAGTCAGGATGCATTTGTGTTCCTTTCACAACATTTCACTGCAAAGAAACCAAGGTCAAGTCAAGACCGATCCTCATTAAAGCCCATAATTAAAAATATGTGCCTTTGTTCGCTTATGCAGTCATAGTCACCGCTGTATATGCTTTAAGGTATTTATGTTTTGTTTTTTTAATTAATGTCTGTATTGATGCAGCCTGGATGACAGTATCACACATTAGCCTCAGAATGTGAAGCCATTCGAGTAAACCATCTTCTTTACATGTTTCAACATCATGATCAGCATACTAAAACTAAAAGCACAGCGACAAATGAGAAATACGTAGCTGAACCTAGTCACACTCCTACCGTAAATGTAATTACAGAAAAGCTTGGAAAACTCAGTGTGACATTATAGTTTGACGTCAAGGCCTAACCACAACCCACGCCTTTCAAAATGTTTACATTTTCCCTCAAGGCACATAATTAAATGTTTAAAAAAAATCAATCTATGCGGTATATATTTGAATTAACTAAATGCCAGGATATGTTTAATGCAGCCGCTCTCAAATTGGACTTTTGCCCATTCCCAGAAAGTTTCAAACTTAAGACAGAAGTCTGCTTTCTTGAAACGCATCATTTAGGTTACCAATATGCCACAATATTTACTGCGCTATAGAAAAAAACTCTCATCATTATTATTATTATTATTATTCAAAAAATAGTTTAATAAATGCTCATCCTGTCACACAAACATTTGTCACTCAGCTGAACTTTTTCCTCACAAATTCGTCTGGTTTTTGATTGTGTGTTGGGTCAGTTGTGACATGACTGGGTCATCAAAGGATGTTTACTCTGGAGTGCATCACTAAAGTCAGTTTTTTTCACGATGAGATGTGCTATTAAACAACCCCAGCCATTTGTCTCTGTGAGCTTGTTTTTTTTACTCGGATCACTATACTCAAGCCATCAAGGTCAGATCAGTGCTTGAGCATCTCTTTTCACCAGAATTACTATTCATACTGTACACTTTGACATGTCATAGTATTAGGATAGCATAAGAAGCGCACAAATAAATGCAAAAATCCAATAAAAATCAACATGAATACGGTTGTTTGGTTGCACGCTTAGAAAGGAGCATGTTATGGATCATGAAACATAAGCAAGTAATCATGTACTGTCTTTTTCTGTACCACATGTTGAAAAATGTCTTCTGTTAATAACAGCAAACGCACTGAAGTCATTTGATAAACAATAGATTATTAAAACCAATTCTTCACAGGTGAAACAATGGGGGAGGACAGAAAAGAAACTAGCAGGGGCAATGGGACGTTACCTGTGGCCCGAGGGCGGTTTTGAACTGCAGTGGACTGTCAAACTGACGAGAAGTAACAAAGAGCAGGAAGAAGTTGACAGATCGTTCAAGAGGTGCCTGGACTGAATAAGTGTTGCGTGCACGCTTAGTACAGAAGCAGTAAGCAGCGTTTCATCTGTGTATGTTCCCACAAAAACAAAAAAGCAGTCCAATCAATAGATTGTGTGACAGACTGTAATAGATAAAGACTTTTCTTTTGTGTATAAAACTCGTATAGATTGATTTCCGACTCATTTGATTTGAAAAGTTTATTTCTGACATTTGGGAATAACAACAAAACAAAACAAAAATAAAATAAAAACACAAATAAACATATATAATAATAGTTGAATTGTGTACTATTTTTTTTTGCCATTCCCATTTTTTTTTATTTAACCCGAACCCTCTTCTTGATGAAGTCAACTCCACATGCTTTAGGCTTTTTTTTTTTTAATTTATTTATTTATTTTTTACTTTAACTTCAGTGGTATGTTTCCTAACTTTTTCAAGATGGTTAGATTACTAAAGTTCATTCGTTTTGACATGATTTCTTCCAACATTTTGAGTGGATGGACTCACATGCTCAACATGAAGATTGGAGACGTGGTTACTTGGCAAAGCGTTTGGGTAATTTACACTAGCTGGAAAATTGCAAAGTCTTATAGTAAAATGAAAAATGTTGACACAGTATTCAGAAATCCCACACGATGCTACATTAATGAGTACATATCATTTTCATGCCGTCGTTCTATGCAAATTTTTCACATTGCAGAAATCATAGGGCCCCAGATTAATCATACATGCTCCTTGCAGTGATGAAGTTGTGGTAGCAAACTAGTCGTTTGGACTAAATTAAGACAAGTTCTTTGTAACAGTAAGTCTGATTCAGTATCTGCAATCACTAACATTCAAAAGCTTTGACTGTGTATAGATCTCAATGAAACAGAAGGAAAAGAACAGAGTCAAGAGATAGAAACAAGATCATTCAAAACCAGTATAGTAAATACTGCCATATCATCATTTTTGACATTATCAAACAATAATCAAAGTAAGATATAGTAAAATTCTAAAGTCCCTTTACATTGAGAGCCACAAGGCAACAAAGCTCAGTAGCTGTATAACTGTTAAAGTTTATTCACACCACAGTAAAACAAAAGGCCAAAAACAACAACTGGGCATTCCTACGATGATATGTAATCCTCACTTTACCACAGCATCCTTAGCAACACACAGAGCAACAATATACTTGTCTTTCTCAACAAATACCACTTCACACCAGTCACAAAGCAAAACAGAGACAACAAATGTAACACTGAAGCAGAGAAGTACATAGTGAAGCAGGTCAGGTGAATATGTAATGCTGTCCTGCCAAAATAATAGTTTCATGCAGTCTGGAGTATTTTAAAACTCAACATTTATTGATTGTAATATTTTTTGGTGTATTCACCTTCCTGTAAATTAGACAAACAATCTACTATAGGTAGGTCATTTTTCAGCACTTTGTTGGTTTATTTTTGGTGAAATCTTTTATTGTCCACACAGGTTGGATTTACACGATGACCATCAAATGAAAATTTCATTTATAAAAAAATGTTGGGGTGGGACGGCAATAGGTGCAGCGTTTATTTTTTGTGATGCAACTGCTCACGAATGCACACAGACAACAGTACGACGTAAACATTCAAGCTCCTACGAACTGTCTTTTTTCGTCATATTTTACCTGCTCGGTGTCTGGTCTATGAAAGTCACGTGTCTCCACCCTTAATCCAGGTGATGGTGTAATGAATGTACAGTTTGTTGGAGAAGTTCTGCTAAATTTAAAGAGTGAGCAGCACAATGGAGTCTTATTGTTGTGGACCTAGTCGCACACGTGCAGAAGAACTAAGAGTGGAGTTGCATTTTTATTGTTTACAAAGAAATCAGAGTGCATCGGAAACTTTGCATGCCCTCTCCAGTTATGACTTGTACCTTCCACGGGTGGAGGAGTTTAAGTATCTCGGGGTCTTATTCCCAAGTGACGGGAGGACGGATCATGAGATCAGTCACAGATTCGAAGAGGCGGCTGCAGCAATGCAGTCACTGTACCACACCATTGTGGGGAGCATTGTAAAGCAAACTCTTTGCTTACCAGTCAGTCTAAATCCCTGACTGCACTTATGGTCATGAGTTTTGGGTCATGACCAAAAGAATGAGATCGCCGGGTGGCGGACGTCAGTATTCCTGATGAATTGAGGAGTTCATCCATCTGGGAGACACTCAAAGTGGAGCTGCTACTCCTCCACATTGAGAGGAGCCAGCTGAGGTGGTTTGAGCATCCATTTAGGATGATCGCCTCCCTTTAGAGGTCGACCAGGCACGTCCGGCTGAGAGGAGGCCCCGTGGTTGACCCAGGACTCGCTGGAGAGATTATTACTCTGGTTTGGTCTAGGAGTAGATTGGGGTCCCTCCAGAAGAGCTTGAGGAATGTGGAGTAGACACAGATGTCTGGGATGGATGGATGGATGGATGGATTTAATTGTTTTCCCACTCGATTCAGATTCACACTGTACTGCAGTCAAATCCATCACTAATCACTCCATCTCGCACCAGTTTACTCAACGCCGACCTTGCTGGTGTTCATTTCTCCACTTTCCATACCTGCTCAGTGCTGCTGTCTTGTCATTAAGGTCACCGACCTGAAATCGGATAGTAGTCAATGAGCTATCCAAATGAGCCACCTAATATCTGAATCCTGCTGCCAGCACACACACAGACACACTCTCGATAATGCTGCGTACATTACCGGCATTAACGCCGAGAGTAAAGGGTGACAAAAGGGGAGAGAGGGGTGAGAGAAAAGGGTAAGTGAGAAAGAGAAAGGCAGCAAAACTGATGATGAAAGAAAATAAAAAAACCTTATCTATCATTGAACACTGAGATTTCGTTTTTTTGCCGTTGTAGGAGACACGTCTGCACATGCAATTCATCATCTTTTATTTAGAGGATGTTCGGAGGCCCATAAAGCCTAGTAAGATGAAATATGTCTCTTGAATAAATTGCGAATATTCTGTGTTTTCTCTCTGTGATAGAACTGTATTTCAATCCCTGTCATTGTGATGCTGCCAGAATCCCCTGGCAAGCACGGGGAGGTTTGGGACTTTTAAGCTGTTTGTTTCATCTCAGGTATTAACCCCAATTTTATACCTACGCACTGAGATAATCATGGTTTCAAGCTGTTCATATTTTCTTCTCTCACCAAATCTGCACACTTTTAATCCCTGGAAACTAATTAAGATTTATATAATTATCATTTTCGCCAGTTT
>OMNM01049140.1:4578-20158 GCA_900302745.1 Parablennius parvicornis
CCTTTTTTTTTTTTTTTTTTTTTTCTCCCTCTTCCTTCAAATTAAATCTGGTGTACATTACTGGATGATGCGTTTATTTATTGCTGTAAAGTGGGTTAATCATGGAGGCGCTCCTTTCTTCTTCCGAGGAAGAGAAAAGAAAGATTAGGGCTCTAATGCAATGTACAGGATAATGTGCGATAGGATTTGGGAGTAGAAAATGAAATTTGGCCGCTGTAAACTCTTGTGAGCGGTCGTAAACTGGAAGTTTGAAACAGAGGCTTTGCTGTTGGCCCCGGCCCATGCTGGGAGACGCACCATTGTTTCCCCGGCGCCGAACAAGAGGCACGCGCCGTTTCTCAAAGCCTCCGCCGGCTTCTCGCATTGTGCGATGAGCTCTCCCCAGCATCTGTAAACTCGTTTGAAAGCCATCGATTCCTCCCGCCGCCACTTTGATCTTTTTCCCTCTCTCTCAATTTCTTTTTTCTTTTTCTTTTTTTTTTTAATCTGTAGCCTCCGCAGCCACTCGACACCTCTAAAATGCTCATTCAGATCCCAAGAAGTGTTAATTGCAAATAGCACGTAAAAAAAGCATAAGAAAGATAATTACTTTTATTCATAATGCTGCTTCTTCTTTTTTTTTTTTCCCCCTTCCCAAACCATAGAAAATGATTGCTTTGCTTCAAGGTAATAAGAATTAAAATTAATCCAACTAAGTTGTTTGCATTTGCACATATTTTGGGCACCTTGCTGCATAGGCTGAATTAGTTAAAAAAAAAAAATTATTTTTTAAAACCTCAGCAGTAAAAGTTTGTCGGCAATTATGATACAAAATACCTGAGTGCAAGAAACCAAGATAAGCTGATTTTTAAAAGGTATTTTTTTTGTATCATTCACTGTCACATGACCGTGTGTGAGTCGCTGTCAGTTGGTGAGCATTGGTGCTAATTAAACTATTAATTATCTCTGTAATGAGACGCAAGTTAAAACTGCATTAAGCACATCAAAGTACAACGGGGGGATTTCTCCACTTTGATGATTGAAAAATATATCTTGACTGAGGAGTTTGGGAAACATCAGAAACGCTTCATTAGCAAGGATAAAGGGAGGCACACTTTTAAGGCCAGTTTGTAAGTTTTTTTGAGCTTGAAAATAAGTTTCATATACACGGAAGCGACAGAATCCAGGTGAAGTGTCACTTTCCTCAGAGATCAGCTTTATCGTGTCAGTGGAATGACAAAAGCAGAACCCCCCCCTCAAGAAAAGCAACAAAATATGCTTTTGTTTTCCAAATACAAGCAGATATCGCTTGAAAGTAACGGTGAACATGACCGGTGCGGATCCCAGCGCAGCGCGGCAGTGTATCAATAGCATCTCACTTTATTAATCTCTTTGAACACAGGATAACGCCTTGAGCGGAGATGATTCTGCTTTTAAGCTGGAAAATCCACTTTTGCCTCTCGTCATGTTGAGGAGCTGTTTTCAATAGTCTCGTTACTGGAGGCCAATCTTAGCCCCCGACCCGGGCTGATTTGTTGTGAAACTCGGAAGACAAATTCCTTGGGCACATGTCGAACCACTTCTAGGAAAAGTGTTTGTTGTGAAACGCGGGGGTTTACACACACACACACCCTCAAAAAAAAAAAACCCACCAACAACAACAACAATCCTATTAAATGGTTGGATAGCTGCTGTTGTATGAAAGGGAACATATGTTACTGCTAACGAGACACTGGCGCTATCGCTCGCTGCTATCATCGGCCTGAAGAGGATTAACTGGAAGGAGCGATCTACGAGATGCTGCTGATAAAGGCGGAAAAAAACCCCAAAACACCTCACACCTTGTAGCTCAGAGGAACGTCGCTTTGTTTACCCGCTGCTCGTTTTTTTCACGTCGACTTTTTAGCTGCAGCGTCGTGTGTGTTATCATGTAAATGCAACATCACTCCACACACTTCTTTTTTTTATTTTTTTTTTTTCAATTAAAGTTCCTATGAAAAAAACAAAAACGACTTCAGGGCAGAACCAAGGCAAAACAACACAACCCCAGTTTTTCCTCTACGTTATTAGAAATGTACAATTTCAGCAAATGAACCAACAACATTTCTGAGAAATTTTCAGTTTTGTTAATACGTCTCATTCATTCTGGTGTTTTTAGCACCTTGGGGCCGCCGTAGAAACACCCCAACACGTTAGTTTTCATCGTTTTCACGCTTGACTTTGTGTCAGCTGTAAGCGCATCCCTGCTTATACTAGGTTTTTTTTTTCTTTTTTTTTTTTCTATCTTTAATTTCCTTTTTCTCAAAGTAACATTTTGCGGGGAAGCGACAGGCAGCGAGGATGTTGACACATTCCTTTGCTGATTTAATGACCTGTTTAATTCTGGCATGTCTGCAGCCCTCGCAGATGTTTTGCAGTTTTAATTAGTGTAATCATCGCTCTCGAAAAAGGCCACAGGGTTGTTTAATGGGTCATGTTTGTCAAGATGCACAGAATTATAACACAAAAGACATGCCATTTATTCAGCGCTGCAGTCTCCCAGTGATTATGGGTGTCACAATTGATAATTAGAGGAAGAATTGATTCATCTGAAAGCCAAAATGAACCTCGGCGGCGTGAGGAAATTAGTTTGACAGTGTTTGGATGAGCGCTGTTTACACTCGATGCTCCACAAACTTACTGCCGCTTGTGGACGGGAGAGAAGGGAGACTTTTAATGAGACATCTGGAACAGCAGCTGGATATTTACAGTTGTTTTATCGATTGCAAAAGTTCCCGAAAAACAATCGAAACCCTTCGAAGGCTTTTTTTGTCGGAGGGAAGTTAGAGGTTATGCCAACTCGCGTTCACTTTGGGTAAACATTGGAGGGAGTCTCTTTTTTTGGGGGGTGGGGTGGGCACATTTAACAAGAAATAAATTATTCAAAAAAATTATAAATGACACATAACTACAGTGACTGCACACTTTATCAGTACGCTTTCCTCGCACATAGTCTAACCTACGGTCTTAATTCTTGGTGGTACTTTCCTGTTGTTTAATCCAAATTCTGACCCAGCTGTTGGAATGTTGCAGAAGAATTTGAAATGTATGAGACCTGGCAATGTTTTTTCATTGTTGGTGAAGCCAACAGCAGTTTCATGTGGTCTACTGTCCTTTATACCTTAATTATAAATAATGGTTATATGAGTGGCTATTGCCTTTCTGACATCTTGAACCTTTTTCTGTTGGTTGATAGTTGATCTATACCTAATGTAGTGGATTTTGAGTGTGTTTATGTATTCTACATGGACACACTCAAAGTTTAGGTAGCGAAAAACTCTCCAACATCCCTATTTGTCACTCGATTGCACATGCAGTAAACGATTTATTCTTTTATCTCAGTCAGGAAATATGATTAAATGTGACATTTAAGTTTAGGATCATGAATTAAGAGCAATTTTACACTGCAACAGTTTCAAGTGAAATCCAAAACTGGTTGCTTTTTGGGTTGGGTTTCAAAATGCTCACAACCCATCTCCTAGTAGACAGTGGAAATACTGCTACTGCACATGCGCCCTACTTTGTTTTGATAATTATTGTTGTGACAAATGTACACTTTATTTCATAGTATCCATTCGGTTTATGTATGCCTTTCATAGCTTTTTGGTTTCGACATACGATGCATTTTCACGTGAAACAATGTCATATAAACGTGACAATGAGTGAACATGAGTGGCAAGTCAATGAGAAATCAAACAATTGTGTATACATGATACATCCCACAATACTGCATCACCGTAGTCTTTTGAAGATGGATGATATTTTTAAAAGTACAAACTTAACGCTTGTAGGTTTGCCTTTACCTGTCTTGTATGACAGAGCTATCAATTGTTATACCATAAAAATGTCTGAAAAAAAAAAGACTTGAGCATCTACAAGTTTATTAGTTGACATAAAAAGAAAGTTACATGTTTCGTTTTGAAGAATCGATTTGTTCAAAAATGTATCTTTAATCGCTGTTATTCAAAGAACCTTTTTTTAAATTATAAGTTTAAAAAAATATTCAACAAACCACTATAACAGTTCAGGCTTTACATGTGACCATTAAAAAAAAAACTCTCATTTCTCAGTCAGCAAAGTACAAAGTGCTTCACACGGTTTCCTCAAGTTGGCAATTAGGTCAAACTAAGAGTTTTCATTTAGGAAGACTATTTCAATGCTCTCCCTCTATAATTGAAGACCATACGATACTATGGGTTACATATACAGCGATTTAATTGTTTCTAGGTTCAGAACTGCTTTGAAAGCATCTATTTTATCATTTAGCCTAACTTAGTGAGCAAAAATGTGAAAATGAACTTTCAATTAATTTTCTTCTTTTTGCTATCACAAAATGAAAACATTCCCATGCACAAATATGCTGAGCATGCACTCATTACGCATTCATCTTCATTCTGCAAACCACATATTGCATTTTATCTGAATGAATTATTAACCGAGTTAATGAATATTTCATTTTTCTTTATGGAACCATTTAACAGTCCCAACAGAGGTAATGACATCTTAAGCAGGGAAAGTACCTGAAGAAAGAAGAAAAGAGGTCGTTCATTTAACCAATAAAGGTAAAGTTGTGCAACATATAGGTGGAGATTACAACGTTAAAGGCTTTTACTGTATGCAACAAAGAGTCTGTGAATTTAAGAGCACTGTGCAAACATGCCGGTTTTATTTCTCACAGAGACAGATCTGAAATCCTTTTGTATCTTAAGGGTGGACGCAGCATGATCTGAAGCCGCTGGAGGGGATTTACTCAGAGAGAATGAATTTAATGGTGTAATTAACGTTACCTTGATTTGCACCAGGAAAACGACCTGAGCGAGTTCGGCTTGTGTGGTAATTTATCGCTAACTTCCTTTATGAAGAACACTCACCTACTATACAGCTGGTAATTACAAACACAGGCTTGATTAGAAGGAAGACGAAACTGCTCCAGACTTGTTATTGATCAATTAATACTGCTAATGCTAATGCTGCAGCAAGAAGCTGGCGGCCCGGCGTACACTGAATTCACTGAGTGGTGCTGAAGTCGGCCAGAAAGAAATATATTGTGGTTTTAGTCATCAGACTGGCACACTTTGTTTTACACAGTTGATTTGATAACTGTTAGTCCTGTTTCTTGGAGATGTTTTCAATTTAAAAAAGATAAAAGTATTTATTGTTAGAAATGTTTACTATATTTACCTTTCAAGTTGATATATAGTTAGAATATTGTCATAGTTACCTTTGCCAGTGAAAGTTGGGGTGTAGGTTATGTTTTTGTCCATGTGTATTTACTCATTTATTAGTATGTAGGTGTGTAGGTATATGTGTATTTTACCAACCTTTTCACAAAAACTACTCACCTGAATTGCATGAACTCTTCAGCGATGATTTGTGATCATCCAAGGATCGTTCCATTACATTTTGTGATTAAACAGCAAAGATATTCCACGGTGTGCCATTGGTCTGGGCTGCAGCACTGCAACTCCAGTTAGCCACCTGCTAGCACATTGGTAGAGTAGATTTAAAGCTACGTTGCTAATTGATAAAGCTACATTAAAAACAATCACAATACAGTTGCATGTGCATGTAGTTATTTTGGAGTTCAGCGATTGGGGCCATTGGAATTCAGCTATTGAGGCCATTGGAAACAATTACAAAAACAAATTCCACCCCAAAATGAAACTTTATTTTTATAATACCATAATGTTTCTCGTCAATGTTCACAGGAAATGCCTAGTTTGGTGTTTGTCGTCCATGTGAAGGTTACCGTCTCACATTAGTGGGTGAAATAACTTCCCATCACCTTCTACCATTATTACAAACTGCAGTGTTGTCTCCAGATCCCCCTTTATCCCCCGTTGTCTCAGCAGTGCGGTCTTTTGTAAGCACTAATGTTGCCATGTTGAAGGCTTGTCTGACAGTCGGGGCAGGCCTGATGAGCAGGGAACCAATTTGTGTCCAAACCCCAAGGAGCTCTAAACTCTCCCAAGTAATTCCCTCTATTCCGACTCCTTAAAACCTTGTCTCGACACAAACAATAGCAACGCTTTGTGAAAAGTGACTTTAAAACCTCTGCCAAGCATAATTTATCATTTGAATGACAATAGACCACTTAGCACAAGCTTAAATTATTTCTGTGCTCTATCTGCTCCTCGACTGTCTTTGTGTTGTAACAGCGGACGATCATTAACGCCACGGGGCGATGTGGTGCTGCCTTATCTCGGGCTCGGTCCTCAGAGTTTACTTCAGATAGAAACTGCTCGGCCATGACAGCAACAACTTGTTTTTTCAATACAACACTAGTCTAAGTCGTGTCCTATTAGATTCAAGTGGAACTGGGTGAACAATGCAGCCGGTAAAATTATACTTTCAAACGGGATTGTCATGTGAGATATATTTGTTTTATCTCAAACATTTACTGATCTGGTTTAGGACTGTCCTGAATGTTGCATAAGCATGAGATGCACACAGTGTATAAAGAAAGATCATTTGAAGAGCTGACATGCTCTGGGGGTCGTTCACACGGCAACAATTTCAAGTGAAAACGCAAAAACTTGTGTCTTTTTACTACAGTGGTGCCCGGAGCCACTGAAAACGCAACTTTTTGAAAAAGCTCGAGCTTGTTTTCAGGGTCGCTGTGGAAACTGACGTTTCTTTTCAGAAGTTGTCAAGTAAATACCAGACGTTTCTGAAAAAAATCCCACAAAAAAACGTGTTTTCAGTTGTAACGTCGTGTAAACAGGGTTAGGAAAAGACGAGGAAATGCTGTTACTTGTTAAAACTCAAAAGATCATGAACTTCTGGGAAATGCCAACCTTTCTAAATTCTTCATTTCCTTGCAAATTTCACCCAAACCAATATTTGTAAGCAGACATGGGCCACATGTATGGCTTCTTTGTGGTCTAAAACTCCCAAATACAGTGAATATTAATGTGCAAACAATCTCATAAATCTCATAAATTTTCACCAGGTTGCTGTAAATATTCCGGATTTAGCACAAGGCTACTTTCCATCCACTGGCCTACACATAAAGCCATAGTTATAATCCTATAAAAACAATATAATAAAACAATGAATAAATAATTCTTCCCAAAAGTCGATTACAAATGCTATTGTTATAAGATTTTCTCAAGATTTTCTCACTGTTCGCAAGTTTGGTTGTTAATCAGCCATGTCCTCTACTGTCTCTTAAAATTTACAAAAGTGGAGCTTCTCTGACAGCTGGAGGTTTAATATTCCACAGTATTATTTTTCATATACTTGCACACGTGCAGAAGAACTATTTCCTACGGCTGTGGTATTCATGCAGAGAAGCAGAATTTTCAAAAAGTTCTACCTTGGGCTCCATTTCCAAAAAGTTGCGTTTTCCGAGCATTGTTGTTGTGTGAATTGACCCCTTCAATGCAACGAAAGTTTTGCATTTTCACTTGTATATACGAAATGGGCCCCCATTGTGGTTTTGTATGACGTGCAAATCAAATCAGGGCCGGCGCAGAGTCGACCCCTGCTGTGATCTTCGGCGCTCCAGACTGGCGTCCTGGTTGCCAGGTTGGGAATCTAGACATAAGTTCATTTGAAATCCCCATTACCTAAAAGTGAGGCTCATCTATCGCAGACAGGTACTAAATTCTTGCACGCCGTTGCTTTGTGGCCCATTGTGCTCGTCTTGTCCTTCATACAGTGATAACAGCCGTAATGAGATTTGCCATTAAGAAAGAAAAGAATGAAAAGGACCCCAGCCATCTGTATAGCTCGCCACGGTAAAAGGCTGAATGCTATCACGCCAGAATTCAATCGCTGAATTATACCCTCTTTGTGTGCGTAGGGCTAGTGAGTACCTCACACTATATTCATTTCAAAAAGGCCTCAATTTAATTAGTTCTCATATGTTGAAAAATTCATGAATTTGTCTGCAATTCCCGCTGCCATTGTTGGGAGGGACTTAAGCGGTGGCGTTGGGCTTTCAGGCGGTTTGGAAGGAAAAATAGCCCCCCACAAAAAAAAGAAACAACTGTTTATGTAAATAGACACTGCGTGTTTACTTGGTGGAAGAAAGCGAGGGCCCTGAACAGAGTGCTAAGCTTAGCGCGGCTCTGCCAAAGGGGACCTCTCACCATCAACTTCAGTCTTATTAAACTGATTACCAACTCCAGCTAATTAATCAGAGACAGTGCCCTTTCTTGTCATGCAGGGAGGGAGCTCTGTGTGTTTCGCAGAGTTCCTCTCTCACCGCCTCCCCCTCCCATCTGCTCGCCTCTGTTCCCCCCTTTCTCCCTTCTCTTTTTCCTGCTCTGATTGAAGTAGGGGAATGGTAATTTTCATGCATCATCTGGGCCGGCAGGATGGGAGGACAAGTAGTAATTACGTTAAACAAACAAGGCCAAGATTGCTTGAGAAGCTACCTCTTTATTTAAGCTCGCGAAATAAGAAAACAGGCTGAGAGCATAATGGTTTCAAAACACATTTTACAGCCCATTTTGTTCATTGGTTCGATACGCTTTTCATCTTAGATAAGGAGTCGTCCCCCTAAAAATGTTTTAAGCGAAGACATAATTGCCTTTTAGGGAAAAGTTTGGTTCAGGTGCTGCTGCAGTGTAAGAAGTCAGATGTTTTTGGGTGTAATTTCTCAGCCTTTGATAAGAAAGATGTAAACAAAACCAGGAAATTGAGATACTCTGTTTTTACGGGGGAATTTGTGAATGTGTGTGTGTGTGTGTGTGTTGCTTTAGTCCTGTCAAGCAAATATGTAACGCTTCTCATGAAATGAAAACCTATCATCTGGAAAACAAATGGGAAAATGTTGGCATTGTATATAATAGAAAATGATAGGTAGGCTGAATGTTAAAGTTTTGTCAAGAGTTATGACCCTTGAATATCTTTGGCAGCACTCCTACGTCAGAAGATCAAATCTACTGTAGGAACAATTGTAAGGTTGGTTGAAGGTGAGGGCATATGTATAATCTTGGAACTTCATCCAGAATGCATATAACAAAGTGTTTTTTTTTTTTTTATGTCCCTGTTCCCCAAACTGTGGTCTTTATCAGTTAATCGTCTCAGCTCTTGTTGTTCTAAAAATGTCGGCTGCAATTGAACTACATAGGTTCTGTCCACATGAGATGAGTCGTTTCATCGCATCATTTTTAGCAGATCATCCACGCGGAGTCTGAAAAAATTGTTTTGCAATTTGGTTCCTGAGTGGAGGAATCTAAAGACGCCTCCTCGACTTTGACCTGTGGCAAGGCACACATTTGCTGAAAACGATGATGTCATCACTCCTCATCTCGACTTGATAACCCTGCAACCCTCTCTGAGACCTCACTTACCAACAACACTGGCGGACTACATGCGCCAGGTCATGCTGCCAAAGTCACTGATGATATTTGGTTTAAATATGAAAGACGAGATGTTTTCATTTTCTCAAATACGAGGATTTCGATCAGTTCTGCGTCATCGCCTCCTTTTTTAATGTATTTCTGTGGCAGAGTTACAGCGCCACCTTTAAGCCTGGCGTGTGCATTCCATCGTTTTGGCATGTGTGGATGGGAAACTCGTGTGGAGAGGGCCCAAGTAGAACCGAAAGATTGACCTTTGGATAAGCCCCGCCCCCAAATGCAAATGAACAACAGCATTCAACTACCAGCTGCCTGGAATCAGACAAACATTCTGGAAGGATAATACAAGAAGGTTTATTTTAGCACATTTTCAAAACATGGACCAATGTCTCCCGTGGATTAAGCTGTGTGGCAGACCACACATAGTCAATGACACAACTACAAACATGGATGTCTTTTATAATCTTTGCAATCTAGTCATATAATCCATCACATGACACGGAAAAGCCCCCAAACCTCTATCCAGGGATCTTCTCATTGTGAAATGACAGCATTAACCACTACTGGTGAAGTTGATTACCACATGGATTTTTCAAAAACTTCATATTGGATTTTCATAATTACATAAATTAATAATAAAGATAAAAAAAAAACATTTTCCAGGCTCTTGCAACTTAAATAGTTACAATTATCACTTCAAATTCTACAAATGGGAAATGATCTTTACAAAACAGACTGACTAATCATTAAATGAATAAACGTTATGGCCTTGTTGATTATAGTTCCTCAGATAGCATCGGTCAACCTGGCAGTCATCATGGGTATCTGCAACAAACACATTTTCAAGTCTAAATTAATTGCTGCTACAAGCAGAGGAATTGCTCACTGAGTCAATCAGGTACAAAGTGGCTTTGTTTTCGCCAGCTGCTGGTAAATAGAAGAGTTCAGACAAACCTTAATTGGACATTCATGAGGACAGTCCAGCCATGGAAACATAGCCAAGGTGTTTAGCCCCTGTTCTGCGTGCTGCATTCAGTCTTTTCTCCTTGAGTGCTATTCGTTTACTGCTAAACCTCCCAGAGTTCAAGCCTCCCCGATCGCTCCGCGCCCCCTTTCTCACACTTCCTCCACACGCTCTAAACCCGACACTTTTATTGCCGTCACAGACGTTTACGGACTGTTTCTCACTTCACTGACTCCTGTGTTGTCCGTTGCATGCTTTGTCACATGCCGAAATTGCTTTGAGTGGTTTGTTTAACGGTGTTGGCTGTTTCTCTGGCTCTCGATACGTGTGTCCCTTTTTGCCGCTGAACTCTCCCGGAAACCACGAAACAATGGGTTTTACCTGAATAGGGAACGCTGCGCACCTTTTTTCTTGATACTTAAATACATTTGATTCAATGTGAATTCAAGGCAGAATCTGAGGAAAGAGTTTCCTATCCAGACTGCCAGACGGTGAGGTTTTGCCTGAGGAATGAGTGCTTTTGTGTGGGAATGAGGCTTGAGAAGCTCAGATCCCCATTTTCCCGACTCGCACTTCCTGCTGTTCTGTCTGATTGAGGCGTCTTTTGTCTTAGCCTGATGCGCTCGCCTCCTCCTCTGGAGGGACTAATGCAGGCCCCCTTTTTCTCCCCTGCAATCTCACCAAATGCCAAGTGTAACTGCTGCCCTATTGCTCCTAATTAATGCGTGATTAAAGAGTGAAATAAGGGATTCTACCAGTGATTTGTTTTTTCAAGGAGTAAGAAATTAATCCCCTTTGGATCTTGCAGAATCATTTAAGGATTCTCCTTGTTCTGTTTATCAAATAAACCAAGTAATTAGAGACTTTAGATAAGTAGGCTAAATTGATGCCCGCCCTATGTCTTCCCGAGCTAGTGTTCGCTGATAGAAACAGCTGTGTTGCTCTGGTAATGCGCAGCATTATACTTGTCCAATAACAATGCCCTTTGTGTTTGGTAGTCGTGTAATTACGCCGGGGAGCCTCCTTGACCTTGGTAAGCACGTCTATCTCACTTGTGGATCAGTGTATTTCATTTCATAACCCACCAAGATACATCACAGGGGAGTTTATACTGACATCCAATTCAGAGTACAGACTACATTACTGCCAATGCACAATTGTATAATATGCAATAGTGCAGTTATCCAAGCTGATGATACACACCGAGCCTCCGGCTATTTAAAAGCGTAATCCTCGGCTAACTTATTGTAGCTGCACTGTATCTGGAGAGGCAGCAGAGTGATTTCATTACTTTCACCTGGGTACCCAGGGGAGGCATCTTATCTCACCACTTGGTTTTATGCAGGTTGGTTCTGAAAGGTCTTCAAATGTTGGAAATTTGAATTTAGGCTGCATGTCTGACCGGGGAGACACACGGGGTGACTCCGCTTCGCTTCCCCCACCCCTCGCGTGGGGAATGAGGTCGACCATTTCTGGTGTTGCATCAGTGTTTCCAACACTGCACCTGCAGCAAAGTGTCCAGTCTGAGACCTCAAACGGACACTTTGAAGCCGAGCAGGACTGGGCTCGTTAAATAACTTCATCTTGTCCAGATGAAAGGGAGCGCTTTGGGTTTCTGCATCACAAACAAAGATTGAGCGCTCTTTGCAACAGCTTGGCTTTTATTTTGAGTTTTGGCTGTGTGAGTAATAGTCCACGGGGTCCTGCAGGAGGCCCTCATCTCACCGAGAGTAAATCAAGAGTGAAAATTAAAAAATGTCCACCCTTGACTTGCTAGTTTGAAAACTGAAATTAACAGTTTGTGGTTTTAATTACAATCAACTGTGGTTACAGAGTTTTAAATAGCTACATCAGCAGCGTGTTCTCTGTTGATATAGGAATTATAGCCTGCAGTTAGTTTCTCCATATGAATTTTATCATATTACTATAACATTCATTCCATGTGTATTTGTCCCTTTATTTGAAATATAAGCGGTGAAACCATATTTTTTGCAGTAAGTTAAAGTGAATAACTTGATGTGTAACCCAGTATTAAATCAAAGAATAACCCAACTTTATACAGCCTTATCTCGTGAATTTAATTTAATATATGAGAATACTTCACGTCATTTGCTCTCAGCTTTGGTTTCTGATCAAGTTAAGGATAAGTCATTTGATAATATTAAAATATATATTTGTATATATATGATTAAATTGTGTTGAGAATTTGTTTTAAACTGGCTTTATAAGCGTCATGTTCTACCAGAGGTGTTCTAATAAATGACACGCTGCGTTATGGATGGCATCCTGAAAGACTCGGTTACTTAAAAGAAATGGATGTGGTTTAGATTTAATTGATTATTCCCCAAACTGCAGACATAAGCAAATAATATATGGAAAAATATGGTCAATAGATGAATTGGTTGTTTGGTAAATATTTAATGTCATAATTCCACACATTTTGAAATGATCTGTGAAAAGTTCACTTCAGTGAGGAGTTGTTGGGTGTCTCATGAAATTAATGTACATTTCCATATAGGATTCAGGTGAAACACTCCGACTATATAAAGTAACGATGGACACTATATCAAGGCCCAGTGGCCTGGTATTCCCTTGTTGGTTCTTTGTTCTCTTGTAAAAAATTGAACAACGTGACAAAAATAGTGAAATCACCCATTTCACCAACACCACAACAAAAGCAAGTTTTAAGTTTGAATTCAATTGTATTAGTTTGTTTTTATGTGAATCAACATTTCGAATTCAAGATACCTCTATTTTAGCTGTTGCCCTCTTTACAGGGGTTGTAATTGTGGTATTGCATTTTTGTTTCTGAAAGGTTTTGCGTTTACACGTCAAATTATTAAAAACGATGTCCGTTCAAATAGCAGAAACACAGAAAACGATGCAGTTGGCATGCCAGGGTTATATTTGCAATAAAAACCACACACACATGCGTGCAGAGAACGATCTGTTATAAACATTAACAATGGTGAGTACACAGACATTCTTATAGACAGACCAAGTTGGCCGCCATCGTTGTTATTGTGCATGTGCAGAATGGCGATTTACTGCAGCCATGGTGTGCATGGGCGGTAGCATAGCTTGGGACTGAGCCCGAGCATTTAGAAAAGTTTCACCTTGGGAGCCGTTTTCAGAAAGTAGCATTTTCACTGCCTCCATGCACAGTTGTTGTGTGAACAGACACTCAAAACGCAACAAAAGTTTTGCGTTGTCACGTGAAATCGTTGCCGTGTCAACGACCCCGAAAGACGGTTTCAAACTGAAGCGTTGCCACATCTGTGCATTAGGTGGCAGTAGTGAGTCGCTATAACGGCCAGTTTGTGTGAAGTCCTTGAAAATTAGTCAGAGTTTTGGCAGTTAGCTTTTTTAGTAATTATACAATCCACCATTTTTCTTCCGCTTCTTCTTCCTCTTCCTCCAGCTGCACACTCTCTTTTCCACTGACTTATTTTGCCCCCCTATCCCACTCCCCCCTCCGGGCACCCGGTCTGACTGCGCTCACTCTTTTATGGCAGACCTAGCTAGGGCTGAGCCTTCCTCTAATTAGATCAGGAATTATGGTATGGATTAGGTGATGGAGGGGCATGCCAGTTCGTCTGACCATGGTAGCTATTTCAAGTCACCATTTCAAAGTTATGTGCTTAATGCCGTTCCCCTCCCCGCCGCCCCTCCCCTCCTCGCTTTGCATTATAACGCAGCTGCAGGAAGAGTGACAAACACTGTTAATCTCTTGTTTGCTGGCAGTCCATTACAAAGGGGTAAAGCAGGATTTTTCTCCAGCGCTGTAAACACTCAAAATTCAGCATTGTCCATTACCTCTTAAACACAGCTGATAACAAGCATCATTAATTAAACTGTGGGAGTAAAGTGGGGTTACATAAATTGAAATTAATAATCGGGTGCAAACAGAAATAGAAAGCATGTTTCCGAATTGTTTCCTCAGAAACTCCCAAATGTAGCTACGTAGATTAAGGAGGTTTGGCTCCTGCTCTGCTTGTGATGTCTCCACCAATCCTAGGGATAGGTTTAGTCATGGAGTGCTCCTTTAATTTGTTTGCCACATTCTCACATTTTCTCTGAAAAAATGATCAAGCAGGCATTTAATTACTTTAAGAAAATAAATCACTTCCCATAGCTATTGTGCTGCTGCCAAGTCTATTGCACATAAGCTGCAAAGAACATGAAATATTTCACCACTTGTATTTGAAATACTCACAGTCGAGTTAAATTGGAGCGGACAAAGGCTGGAAAAGGTGGACACTGTGCCGCCTGTCGGGGCAAACTAAAGCATATTTTCGGGGCTTACTGGAGAATTATGAGCAAAACACAGGAGGCGGAGGGACCGCTCATATCTGTGAGATGCTCATTGTGGGCCGTAATGTCGGGCTAATGGCGTCACGAGGTGGATTCCTGTGTGTAAATACATGATACAAATCAAGACTAGCATGTTGTGTTCGGAGTTGCTGACGTTACATGAAACACTGGAGACCCCCCCCGAGGACTTCAGCATGCATGAATGAAGACACCTGTAGCTCTGTTGTCAGGGAGAATCAAGTCATGACATGCCCATTGAAACCCGACAGGAGGTGACACGGGGACCGCACCAATACATCTTTTTGTAAGTTAATTAATGCAGACGTTTTGAAGGGGGGTACCAAATCAGCCAACGTGGGTTTGATCTTAACTTTCATTCACAATCAAGCCCGGGTTGATAAAAGTGCACACCAGAGAAAACTACTAAGTGACTGCAGGCGCTTCAGGTGATGCCTTTGTGTATAAATAGGAGCCACACCGGGCTTTAATTTCACCCTGGAGAAAACAAGCAACCCACCTGATGAAGAGTGATAATCGAAATCTGACAGAAACTCCCCAGACTCCCACGGGGTGCCACCGAAATCCCGCGAGCGCCGAGCCCAGCCGTGGGGCCGGACAAACATCTGCCAAAAGCCACAGTTGAAATCCATATGGCTGGGAAGCTAATTGGCGCGTGCAGGCCCGGGCTTGACGCGAGCATGGATACATAACAGCTTGTGTGTCTGTGGGTGGTGGTTTGAGGTGGTTTGAGGTGATTTACCGGCGGCGCCCCCTCTTGTACCGATTCACGCGGGTCAACCTGGAACTCACCTGACAGACGAGAAAGTTCCTGGAAAGTGCTTGTTAAATTTGTCATTATCTCCAGTGACCTAATGCATCGTCCATTTACACATGTAGGGATATTGTTGTGTTTATATACAGCGACTCTATCAAAAGCACTTGTTTTGTGTATTTTTTTTTTTTTTTTTTT
>OMNM01049146.1:0-14619 GCA_900302745.1 Parablennius parvicornis
TCATGCTTACCAGCTCCTCCATCACATCCTGCTCATCACCGTCTAATGATCCACACAGCCAGAGGAGTCATCTCTTAAAAAGTTGATAGACATCCTGCAAATTCCTTTTTTTTCCCTCCCCCTGATGTTTGATACCACAGGGGGCAGAAAATGTGCTTCAATACGAGGCCGCATTTGAAAGTGTCACTCCCTTTATAAAAGACTAAACACATGCAAATGTATGCACATACAGCCACAGAGGATGGTACCCAGATCACAGTGCAAGCTCGGCTGGTTTCCGCCTGCCATGCACCACATGTCCCGGTTACCATGGCAACAAGTTCACAGGGTGATTTTGGCGGCGCTCTAAACCTCCACCGAACACAATAGTTCCTGCTCGGTCTGAGGAGGCATTACTCATATTAAACAGAGCCTGTTCATGCAGGCCGCTGATGACACACACATGCACGCAGCACGTAATCCGCTTTATCGCAACAAATAGAAAGCTCCAGTGCATCATTGTTGGTCAGCAAGTGAAGCCAGGCTCTGCAGAATTGCAACACAAAAGGACAAACGGAGAAACAGAGACATTAAGAGTTTCTGGTTAAAGTTTAAGCATCAGTGTTTCATCCTCGAGGCCAACTGCTTCAAACAAGCTCCTGAAGCCTCAGAGATTTGTGGTTCTGGCAGAAAGGCAGTGGAGCAGGCGAGTGGAGAGCTCTGGCGCCACCTGCTGGTCAACCCCACCAGGCTGCAGGACCAAATTCAACACTGTCAACTGCAGACGACTTGCTTTCTGTCAAAGACAGCTGCTGAACTTCACGCTGTATACATGAGGAAAACCAAAGTTCAGATGCAGTGGAGAGGTCTCACCTCTCTTGAAATAAACAAATCAACAAATAAAGAATATCAGAGATCGGTTTCCTTTCTCATTTCAACGTGTCATTAAACAATTCAAAAGAGTCTTTCTTTTTCTAGCTGTGCAGGTAAGTATTGACCTTAAACAGTTGAGAAACGGGTGCAGAGACATTTAAATTCACAGACGATGCATGTTGTCATATATGATCGAGTTGATCAATCATTTAATACTCAATATTGTCCTATTTCAAATGCATCATGTCTTAATTTGACTGTTTCATATCTCTTTTTGGTTATTTCTGCATTTCACCTGGTTAGTTTTCATGTTTTGATCCTCACGTCGTTTCGTATTTTTGAGCCGTTTTGCTCATCATTCCTCGCTTTGTCTGGATTCGCTCACTTTGTGTGACTTGAATAACTCTCCTTCTTTGGCAGTGCTCAGATTGAGCTTGTGCCTCCTTCTAAAGTTCATGAAACAATTCTGTAAAAATAAACTAAAAACATTGGTAGAGCTATTCCATAAATTGTGGATCATGAGGATTGTGTTTGAAAGTTTAGTATATGATTTACAGTTTATGAGCTAAAAAAAAACCCAAGTGGTATATTCATAAGACAAGAGTGCCTTTCTCTAATGCAGGACTTGTACTTGGTGTACCTATTCTTCATTCATGCAATGGCCTTCTTTGCAAGATCCCAGTAGAGTTAATTAAACATCTATTTTATAGAAACATTACACAAAGTTTGTATTGATTTGCTCTCAAAGAGTTTAAACACTGTAGTTTTGCACCAATGAATGCTGGAGAGTATGAAAACGTTGTTATCTTTGGGATTTTTGAGTTTGCTCATGTGATACAGGTATAACTCAAATAATAAAAGATGGAGGCCACCACACCTCAATGATTACCAGTCATCTCAAATTTGAAAACTTTGGATTGTATAAACCTCTCATAGTGGATGGCGATATAACAATGTCAATCTGGAGACATGTAGTTCATTCTTTTAAACAAATAGGTAGAATTAATTCACATATATCCATGATCACCACCTCTCATTGGCAGATTCTCTTCTAGAGCAGAAAGTCATTTGGTCACCTGATGTGCAGCCAGGACAGCATCGGCGTGGTTCCTCCTCCGAACACCCAGACGGTGAAGAAGACGATGAGCAGCGTGGTCGTGAACATCATCTGCCGGGCGTAGGTCGCCGTGTCCCGGATCGCCAGGGCAAAAGCCATCGCCCCACGCAGACCTGCACAGAGAATCCAGTCACACCGAGCCAGGGAATATCAGGAAAACAAAACCCCAAAAAGGTTTGTTTTCATACCTGCAAACATCATCATGTGCTGGAAGTTTTGGTTTATCTTGTGCCTTCGCCCGAGGTTGAGGAGAAAGGAGAGCGGATAAATGTTGAGAGCTCTTCCAATGAATATGGAAATCTGACAGTTGGGTCAAGAAACCTGCGACGATGGAGGGAAATTATACAGAAACATGGAACTATTTCATAACATTTTCTTTTTGTAAATGAAAGGCACAGAAAGCCTCCTTCCTTCAGAACTCCAGAGCCACATTCGACTATTAGCTCCTTTGTAGTGGCACCACAACACAGTATTAGAAGACAACATGTGAATTGATTTATCTTATTTTGATTATATTAAGACTAAAAACAGCTAAAGCCATTCACACCAAATCAGCTAAAACAGTGAAACAGTTCAAACAGCTTAATCCACTAGAAAAGGAAAAGAAGGGCTAAAACAGTGAAACTGACTGAATTACTTACAGTAGGCTAAAAATGTGAATTTTGTTCATGGAGGTTGAGACCTCTGCTTTAATCACTGCTCTCATGCAGCTTTAGAAAAATGTGATATACAGAAGTTAGTTTACTGAAAGGATACGAAAGCTCCAATGATGAAGATGGGGCTGAATATGTGGTTCTGAAAAGTGAACAGAGCCAAGCCCATGTAGGAAAAGATGAAGTTTTCAGCCAGGAAGTGAAGGACCTCGAAGAGCTGCAAATAAAATGGCACATTTATCAGGATCTCAGTGTAGAAATGTAAAAATACAGTAAAGACAACATTTACAGGTCGATTTTGAAGCAATCATATTCAAACTAAAGTCCTGTCATCTTTCTCTCCCCGGCTGACACAGTAACTGACTCCTTGCCTACCAGAGCACGAGGGGAAACATGCCGACAAGAAGACGAATAAAAATGCAAACCAGAGGAACAATTTTCCCCAGTTCGGCTTTAATCTAAACAAGGAAAATTAACACGTTGTAGAGTACTCAAAAGATGGTACATTTCAATCTTGTGGTGTTTTTTTTTTAAACATAATATGATCCTTTATGAGAATCTCCAAATGAAAATAAACAAAAAATACTTCTCATGACAAATGCTTGAACAATAAAACAGAATCAAAGAACTTTAATGTCATTGAGATATAAACAACAAAACTTCATTGGTGACAGTCATTAGCAGCAGGCTATAACGATAAAAAAGTAATAAATAGAATAAGAATCAGAAATAGATAATAGTCAAGTGCATTAAAAAGGCAGTCAAAAAAAAAAAATCAGTGTCTTATATAAAAACAAGCCCAAATCTCAGCCCCTGTAGGAATTTTTTTTAAACCCTAAAACTATTATACGTGTGATAAAGAACAACCATAAACACACAAAATCATCAAATAAACAAAGTTGAAAGGAAAAAGAGTTTGGCTCCCCAATTGGGGGATACCGCAATATCTGGCAACGCTGGTCAGCGTGTAGATCCTTTTTCAAGTGGTTGTTAAATACGAGCGACAAAATCTAGACGACATGTGGAGGAAAGAGGGAGGATGAGGAAAAAAGAGAGCACAGCTTTTATTCTGGAGGGGCTGCTAGTCTGTGACTTCAGTCACACGTCAATGAGGAAGCAGGTTATGTAGAAAAATATCAGAATTTGGTTCCACATGTGAACGAGGCCTGGGTCTGGTGGGAAAACTTCAGAATTGGAGCTTTCACGTGGAAACAAAACCGATCGATACGAGTCATTGCGAATAAATAATCGGAATTACGTCGCTTTTCTCTGCAGTGTGAACGAGGCCTAAGAGACAATGATTAAACTGATATACAACCAACACGTGTACGTACAATGAAATCATTACTCTGTGAAAGTCATTAATTGCCATTGTTAAGTTTGAAAAATAAGAAGGAAGTTGCCAAATATGGTGACTTGACTGACAAGGGTTAACCTTTCTGCTTCTCTGTGTGAACGTAAGTTTCTTTCAAAGTGCAACGACCCTGCCAGTGAACGGCTCCAGCCAGTGTGTGTCGTCTATGTGGGAAACTAAACAGTCATGTCAGGACGGATGTCCTCAGACTGCTCTGATTAAGGTCACAGCAGGCTGATCGCAGCACCATCTGGCACAGTTCATACCACCAGGGTCTTCAAAACCTTTTTTTTTTTTTTTTTTTTAAGAATTAAAAGATAAGAGGTGCTCCGGATGCAGGACGTGTCAGATTTTACCTGCTTGGTGCGTTTGGTGGATTCCTCCGAGAGGTTGTTGTAGGTGTAGTGAGCCTGCGTGACGCCACAAAAGAGCACAGCCACAACGCCTGCAAGACAACACGTGGAGTTCAGAACAGAGCTAAAACACAAACACACCACCTCAAGGCCGAATTCAGCCGCCCCGGTGAAACGACTCAATAAATCCAGCAGTCATTCCCCTCATTACTTCACAACCGTGTAATAAAGTATCTGGTAATTTAATCTGCTGTGCTTAATTCCTTGTCACATTTCATTCGTGTAGAAGACAGATTCTGTTCTCTAGGTTTTTTTTGCCAGAACTCTGAGTCGTGAGCACTATCAACAACATGCGCAATGCCACCAACATTTTAAAAAATTATCTTAAAATAAAAACTGACCCCATAGATCAGTAGTTCTTAACATGTTTATCACTAGGAATGATGTTCTTCAGAAGAAATCACAACAGCATTTTAAATCGAAATATTTCATTGAATGTTGATTTTATTGAGGAAAAGTGAAAACATGAACTTTATACCTCATGTTTATCTGAAATGCCAATGGTGAATTGGTTGATGGTTCAGAAAGCACAGCTATTTTTTGTTTTGTTTTTCTACAGCAGACAACAACAATGAAATAAAACACACTTTAAGCTCCATCCACATGTGGGATGATAAGTTTGTATTTTTCACCGTGTCACAAATCACCAGCAGCTTAGATTAATAATGAAGTCAACACAAAATAAGGTCCAGGATGTGCTGATCCGTCACACAGAATAAACTGTTCCACAACTGAGAGGCACATTCAGACCAAATATTTCTCTATGCCCATCAAATTATTGAAAAAATTTCAGCCACCGTAGATTAACAATCAAACATATCACCAACTGTGAAAAACAACAAAACAAGTATGGAAAAGAAAAAAAAAATACCACATCAAGGGGGGGGGGGTTTGAAACGGAAGCAGAAATACCTTCAAGGCTCTTTGTAGATGAAAGTTCTGATGTTAAATTGTCAAATCACACGATACAAAAGACAAAGATTCACCTGTGAAGCCGCAGGCCTCGGCCAGCAGGAAGGTGCTCCAGGACATGAGGAAGAAGAGGGCGGTCTCCAGCAGCGGGAAGCAGTGCAGCTTGGTGAATTTGGTGACGTTGGACAAACGTTAAAGAGCAACCAACCTGATTTGGATCAAATGCAGGGATTTCAGATATAAATGTCCCTGGCTGGTCATTTCATTTGTATTTTAACTCATGCACTCGGAGAAGGATATGAGAGCAGTGACGACTCCAGTGGCAGCACCCATCACAAAGGAGCCGCTAAAAATACCCAGGAAAACCCCGACGGACTTGAAAAAGGCCGAGGCGTCGAACATGTGGGTGTTTGCTCCAGCCGGCTGGTAAGCCACTATAGACCTGGAACACATAAAAACATTCCCTGTATGTTGAACACATTCATCAGACGTTCAATAAGGCTAGAAATCAATAGATTTTCTTACATTAAAACTCTTAACAAAGACCATAAAGCACATTAAACAGTTGGTGAATTGTAACGATCCAGCAGAGGGAGTCGGAGGGTTTAACGTTTGCAGGAGCTGTTGTCTCTCACATGTCTGTGTTGAATTTAAACTGAGGCTCAAAAACCCTGCAGCTTGAAACGTTTCTGTGTGGGGTTTAGACAGGCTAGTCTGAGGTGTCCAGGGTTGGACAAATTCAGACCCTTTGCTGAAAGTAAAAATACAAGTACCACACATTAGGAATACTGTAGGATATGCAAGAGTCCTGCAAGGAAGAGCATGTTATTTAAATTAAAACTTCTTTTTTTTTTTTCTCAAAGGTTCATAGATTGTTTTGCTTCTATATATCCATCTTTTTTAATGATAAAGTGACAAATATGTTGGAGAATATGTACATGGACAAAAACCAAAAACAGTGTAGACCGCATGATCAATACTTGGACATACGTTAAACAAGACAAGAACAATAGCACACAGTGATGGTGCGAGTGTACGGAGGATTAAATGTGTGTGTGTATATTGATTTAAATGCGCCATTAAATAAAATATGTATGAATTTTATGTAAATAAACATTTAATCATTTATTTATTTAATTATTTCATGGCCCGATGTTGCACGAGTGGAAACCTGCATTTACTTGTTCTAGGAATAAAAGACGATAGAAAAGAGAGAGTGTGACTAAATGACCAAGGTAGCGCTGGTATTGTAGAGTGCTGTGTACTTTTCACCATAAGCTGAGAGATGGTGAGCGCAGTGCGGACTGCAGTAACGTGTAGAGTTAAAAGGAGGCGGGATCTACAGTCATGAACAAATTAGTACACTCCATTAAATGTTCAATTCTTTATCAAGAAATGTTCACATTTTAATGTTTTTATTCATCTCTGGAAAAAGAAAGTGATTTAATTGCATTTAAACAACAAACATTAACCTCGTTTTCCTCATTGAATGAACATTATTCACCAAAATGTGGATTCTGAGAGGAAAATATTGGGACCGCTGTGGCTGAAATCACTGTGTCCAGTGATTCGAGGGTTTTAGAGAGTCTTTTAGCCTCTTGAGTTCTGGGTGATCCTGCTCGGACAGCCAGACCTCCACATGCTGGCTGTTGTTTAGAATCTCCTCCACTTGTTGTCCAGACAGTGGAATGGATGATTTCAGACAATTTTGAGACCTTTTTAAATCACTTAGCAGATTCATCAGCTGCTAGAATCTTAGGTGGTAATAACTGTGGAGGGTCTCCCAATTTATTCATGACCAGAAATTTTTTTTTTTTAATTATTATTTACATTTTACAAAAAGTTTTATAATGTATTTTCTTCATAGTTTCTTATTCAAACTGTTCAGTCGTGTTAAAACCGATATTAAATATTCATATGTGCAAATATGTATATTTAGCAGCACTTTTTTTTTTTTGAGCTGTTTTGAGCTTTTTTTGAGCTGCACAGTAAAGCAATCATCAATAAATGTGGTAGTTTAGTTACTGCATCATACTATGAGAGACATTTTGACTCACGAGGAAAGCACAATGGCCACGGCGTCGTTCATCACGCTTTCACCGAACAGCAGAGCGTACAGGTCCCCGTCAGCGTGAAGCTCGTTAAAGATGGCCAACACCGTCACTGCACAGATACAGACACAAAAACATGAAATTTGTTTTTACGCTCATGTCGTCTAAACCGTACCTCGCTTCTCTCGTACCCGGGTCTGTGGCAGAGATGATGGCGCCAAAGAAAAGGCAGTCAGTGTAGTAAAACTTATCGGTCAGCTGTCCCACCGCCTGCATCAGCTTCACCACGCCGTACATCAGATTCCTGCACATGGACAGTATATTCATTAAAAACAGCAGATTGACGGTTCTTGATTTGACACTTTTACAAACAGCAAACAGGCCTCACCCGATAACAAAGCAGGAGATGGCCGTGCCAAGGAAAGCGTAGGTTATGATGGAGCCCAGATTTCTGAAGAAGTGCCTCTAAAAATACACAGACAAAGGAGACGAGGGACAGGAATAAATACTTTTAACATCCAAGTTGAACAAAAAAATAAAATGTCAGTTGCTTGTCAGAAACTTCACCTTTGACACACTGACATGGGAAAGGTCTTCTAAATGCTGAGTAACTTCCAGCCAAACAGGACCAGCAACACAAACACCCCGCCAGCTGTTTGACTGGCTGTAATACGAACAAGCAGCATGTCGCCTCCCTTCTGAACAGAGCGGTCCACATTGTACAGCCCGAACAAAAACTCAAACAAAACACCGTCAACACAGACCTCTAAGAGAAATGTGCTTTTTTTCTTTTGTGACACTGACAAAATTCACTGACATTTCAGTTCTTAAGAAGCAGGACAGACCTCCCCGGCACTTTTCATGGAGGAAATGATGTCGATATCTACACAATCCTGACTCCTGAGGATTAACAGTCCAAAGCTTTCCTCGTCTGCATATTTCTGGATTTCCCTCAAAAGCGATGAATTTTCAGGGGAGCGAACTCTCAACAGATAATTTAAGGCTCTTTCAGGTTATCGTCACCTCCTGCTTCCCATTTCCTGTGGCACGCCAGCGCACTCAACAAATTCCAATTTCACAAGAACAAGACAAAAATCCTATACTATAAGCCAATTGTTTCCTCAAGTTAGATTTACCAGCCTTTCCTGAGATGACTGAGCATCACCAAATATTTCCTGAGTCCAGCTGCAACATACTGTTTTCTTAATTCAATTAAGTTTAATATGACTGCAAATTCATTGACTTTATAATAATCTTACGGTCTTAAGAAGTCTTTTGACGTCACTTTGCCGTTGTAAAGCTCAACAGTTAAGAAATCGTGGATTAAGCTCATATCTTCTCCTTTAACGTTGCTTGTAGCTAAAGTATTAATCCTTGCATGCTTCACGCTCTAAATTATTTCAGTAGAGGGGAGCTATTTGTAGATTTTTTTCTTCAGAGTACAGCCTTTTCAAATTCAACATTTGTAATTAGTATGATCACACAATGTTTGCCACTTAAAAGAACAGTAGTGTGAGAAAAACAAAGAGAAAAAAACCATAAATGATGAAGGAACCACAGCCACTAACAGTAATTCTTAAGTTATAAAGCAAGAATATTAACTAAAACCGATGTTAGTTCAGGGGCTGCGTTCAGTATGGGCTAATATGATTGGGCTAAATTGTTCTTTTTTTTTTCTACAGCTCCATTATGTTCCCTTCGTTTTAGTGCAAATATGAATACCGTAATACGCTTTTTGAAATCTAAACAAATGACAGTGAAATGCCTGAAGACGTGTCTTCAAATTGCAGCATTTTGACAGGCATGTTTTATATTTTCACCCTCACGTTACGGCTTTAATGCCAACGCTACTTCACTGTGTGAATAACAAACCTTAAATACAAAGTGAACAAATCAGAAAGTTGATGTTGTATTTGTAATTTGAACACACGCCTCCAGATGAGCGAGCCTCGATTATTTTTTCTAAATGAAACACCATCATTCGCTAAAGCATAACCTGAAGCAGGCAGCGATCAACAACCACACAACGTTCTAAAATATCACACAACAGCAGCTCTGCACCCAAAAGCCACAATAACACAATAGATTCTTTTTATAGACACTTATTCTTGATTTCCATTGGCGAGGATAAAGATTTATATACATGCTACGTTTTGTTTAATGAAGCTGTAGATGTGCCAGTCCTCTATGGTTCAAAATGAACAACTGATGGGGAATTCCATGGATTTGAACGTACTTAGTCAATACAAACTAATTAGATGAACAAAATGTTCATGCAATTGATCCTGTAAAGAGGAGGCAGCATAGATACAGGTCGATTATTGCAATTCAACTTATTGTTTACTGTTGAAGTATGTTGGGTTTTGATTGAATTTAATAAATTGCAGAACACGCTTTTAAGGATAATTTTGATAAATGTGGGGATTACTTTTAAGTAACATGATTTAGTTATTTACAGGAGGTGCAAAAATATAAGGAGATTCAGAAAATGCACTTAATGGGCAATAATAAATGTAAATATTACATTTTTAGGTTTCAAAATGTTCTGATATCTCCGAACTTCAAAACTGGGAGACGTCAATACATTTCTATGTTGTTTAGGAGCAGATGTGCTTGGTTTCCTCTCTGTAGAAACAAGTGGAGGCATCAAGTGCAAAGTCGAGTAGAAAACTTAACTTCAAATCATTTTGTTGCTGTTCAGAGTGAGGGACGATATTCAACCGCAAAATGATGTTGATGTACCAGGAGATTCGACTTAAGAAGACCGGGAGAGAAGAAATCGCCAATGCAATCCAGTCGAAACCCTGAGAGACGTTTTCAACAACATTACTATCACTGGCTGCAATGTGAAAAAGGTTTTAAATTTCCCCGAGAGCCATGATCAGATCCTCCGATGGTGCTTCACAAGCCCAGGAGAACATTTCCCTTCATGCTGCATGAAATTATTGAGCACTTTAAACTGGATAAGTCTGACGTAAGAAGCCACATTAAGACCATAGATCACCATCCTGAGCTGTTCAAACACATTTCACTCTCCACCACATCAAGCTCGAGACATTAAAGCACCAAAGAAACCCATCAACTGCAAGAAGCACCAGCAGCTCCTCTTGTAAACCCAGACAGAGCATGAATATACATGCAGGGATTCTCCAAACAGAAGCTAATCTGCACAACAATCGAAAGCAGAAACTGTTCACATTGTCACCGTCAGCCGTTCCTTTTTTTTTTTTTTTTTTTTTGTGTGGCAGCCACAACACCAGAGAGGAAACGAAAGACATCTGCTCAGGACTTCCCCTCCGAAAAAAGGGCCACTTATGTTCTGAAAACACTGAGCGCCGTCTGGCCAATGAGAGTTTTCCAGCCGAGCCATCTGTCCAATGAAGCAGCAGTTTGTGGCAGAGAATGTTTTCACCCAACTAACCGCACAAACTCCACGTCTCAACTCACCTGACCGGCTTTCAAGACCCTCACCCTGCGACTCACCTTCTTCAGACTGTAGCCGGCATGGAAGATGATCGGGGGCAGCAAAATGTTGAAGAACACCTCAGGGTCAAAGGTCACCTGGAAAATGTCAGAAGATTGAAATTAAGTAAAATTACAAACTGTAACTTGCATCACCGGCTGCCTTGGAAGTCAAACTAATCAACAGTACAAATCTAATCTAAATCTTTAACTATAATAAATTACAATAAACATCCACTGAGAGAGGATATTTTAGGAAAGATTCACGTCACGTGACTTAGTTTTGTCGTCATTATAGTGTCCAAAGAAGAGAAAGCTAAAAAAAACTGTACAAACAGTTTTTCTAAAAAAACAAACTGCGTCTTCCATTTTTTTCATGGTTTTTATTGAATTCAACTGCTTCAACCATTTAAGCTGTTTGCCAAATTTAAATTTGTTGAGATGTTTCATTTGTATTATTATTTTAACTGTTTACCAAAGTAAACGAGTTGAAAGAAACTCTATATTCCCCAGAGACTCTTCTTTATTTGGATTTATTCATAGTTAGCTTGTTGAAGATACGTTTTCTCAACATTCATCGGTACAGCAGCAGATAACAGATGTTACAAAGATTTTAGGGATTTGACTGATATTTCAGTCCACAAACTTGTGGAGCGTCGTTTAATTCAAATGTCACATTTATCCCTTTGACCTGGAAGACAAGAGCAATTTTCATTTACGCCATTACTGGACACTACAACTGACCGGCTAAATCTGGTTTGATATTCTGCACTTGCTGTTTCATCATCATGTCATTGCTCATAAATAATTATAATAAATCACTTTATGGATTTTTGCCTTCACACATTTGTGAGTGAAAATGGTTCAAACTGCCCTTTAAGATCAGCTACTGCTCCTTTAAATATGTCATGAAACGAAAAGAATGACGGAGCTCCTTTCTTTCTGCCACAACTTATTTCATGGTGTTTTTATTTGGTTTTTCTTTAATTATTTTAAACGTGAAAATTGATTAGTATACTGTAAATTATTGTGATGTGTTGCATGTTTTAGAATATTAATTTTTAGTCTACTTTTGAATCTTCCGTCACATTTTAACTGATGTTATTAAACTGTAATGTTTTGATCTAAATAGGAATTTGACACTTTGAATCATATCTTACGTATAAGGGTGCTCTATCTATAAAGCTATTATTTTCATTGTTTCTGCTATGTGGCTCCAGACCCCTGGATGTCGTGCTTTACTGAGGAACTCATCGTCGTGTAACTGTGTGTGAATGTTGTAAGTGGGAATGTTGGGAAGGCCCGCTTGAAATCTTTGCAGCAGAATTCAAAAGTTGTCTGGAGTTTTCTCATATTTTGCTTCTTTTAAAGCTCTAGGATATAAAAAAAAAAACACATATTGTACCTTTTAGGTGTTTCATGTTCCTAGCTGAGCTAAAAACAAAACGTCAATGCTTTAGTTAAAATGCAGAAATCCCACCTTGCGCAGCATATCGTTCTGCTCCACATTGTGAATCTCTCTGGAGTTGATCTCCCCTTTCAGGGTGTATTCGAAGAACTTTCCGCTGACGTTGAGCAGCAGGGTGCTGGCAGGCCCTTCCTTCAGCGAGCAGCTGGGGGGGGTCTTGTGGTGGTAGCTGGTGGCCGGGATGCCGTAACGCAGGATCACACCAACCAGCAAACCTGACGGGTGAAAAAAATAATTACCATTTGTCTGAACCCAATCAGCTTAACAGGCGAGAAGCACAAGCATCTGAAAACTCGGATGTCATACAGCCACAATAGAAGTTAAACCACCGAGTGGATGACAGATTTCCAGGTGATTCTGCTTCACCAGCTGCAAAGCGGCATCAAGCATCAACACACAAGAGACTAAGAGCGCTGGAGCAAAGGGGGAGAAATGGGGAGACGACAAGCAGGATGTTGTGAAGAACTACGGCCAGAGAGAAAGTCGCCAGGCAGGCAGTCAGCGTTCATAAATCCTCCAATCCTCCAACAGTAGCTATCTGCAGAAGACGTGGAGAGAAGAGCCGACAACACTGCCACTAAGGTAGGGTTCAACGTGAACATCACACTCGAGCTGTTGCCTGAACACACACAGAACATGATTTATTCACTCGACATTTAACCACACTTATTAAACACAGTGAAATTACAGCTGATTTACAAATGTCAGGTTCTTATGGAGGTCATGTTTACACGTACCTGGGTTTTTACAAAAACTGATCATTTCCCCTTCTGGAATTACAAAAAAAGAAAAATCTTCATTGATACAGACCTACATGTCCACCTAGTTTAAAGGGAACGTGGGGTATTTCCTCCTCATACAGCCAATTAATGCTGCAACCATTTCACACAACACGTTCATACAACAACTCTAAAGTGTCGGATTTCACACGACGCACGTACAAGTAACAACACCAAACAGAATCCATCAGGACTGTTTTAATAGTTTGTGTGATATTCACACACATAAACACGTTCACCAGTCCCACTGATGTCATTAGTGGACGTGCACATGAACTGTGCAGCTTCAACAGCCGAAAAACAGCAAACGTCAGCTTAATTGTGACGGTCAGTTTCCTGTTTTTGACCTTTTGCCAGGTTGTAGCTCCGCTGCTGGAGCACATGGTTCATATGTGGTTTAGTTGGACAAGCACCAAAGAGAGGCCTGCTTTTTAAGGATTGAAAACAAAACAACTCAAAGTCTAACCGTTTTCATGTGCACATCTTTAGTTAATGAGTTACATCTGATTTTTTTTATTGAACTCCTGAGAAAAGCTAAACAAACACACACAGAGTCCTGCAGTTCAGCCGAGTGGTTTCATCTTGAAACATGATCACTGTAGTGGTTTCACTCTGCTCGGCACACATTGCGTGGGGATTTTTTAAGTGATTGGGCAGTTTGTTCAGCAGCTTCCTCCAAAAAATGTATTGTCTATAAAAGCAGACTGAACTTTGTTGATTTAACAGTTGCCATATTTAAACAAACTGTACACAGCAGACGTTCCCACAGTCAGCGCTCACGTAAACGAAGCACAAAACACTTTGGAAAATGGCACTCGGTTGGGTTTGTCTTCCTGGTAACAAGCCTTCCAGCCAATAAGTGTTACATTGTTGTTAACTGTTTTTATTCCCCGTAAGAAATCTACCTCACATGCACAAGTAAAATTACCAAGTCTTTTTTGCTTTTTCTGCTGTTCACTCTGTATTGGTGGCTCAGATCAGTGGTGCATCCAGCCCTGGGGTCAGACGCCCTCGACTGGGGGGTGTAAAGCTTGTGCCTGCTCAGAATTGGCCAAAAGCAAAGATACATGTCAAAGAAAGCCATACAAATGTGCGTCATCCAGAACAGACCAGGGAAACAAACAATTCCCAATATTTAAAATACTATTGGTTTTGTTTTTTGTGTGTTTGTAATGTAACTGTAAAGCTTTTGGCAAATTCACTGTAATTCTTGAAGGTAACAAGAGGGGGCCAGATGGCAAATAAATAAATAAATAATTTTGAAAAGCATTTTGTGCTATGTTTAAATGTCCCTACAGAAATGCATTGGCCACTATGGGACAGAAATACTTCCAGGACTCAGCTGGTGACTGAGGAGGGTGTTGAACTTTGAACATTTTTGCTTTAATGAGATTGTAAACTGCTGATGAGCCAAACCTGCACTTTATGTCTGAAACAAACATAAATCTTAAAACAATATATCGAATGCATAGGTTCTAATATTCTGTGAGAACAACTGAAAGGTCATTTAACATGTGCGAGATGGTGACTGTAATCAAGTCATTGCCCCGCAGACATG
>OMNM01049147.1:8390-20061 GCA_900302745.1 Parablennius parvicornis
AGGTTTAGACTGCTGGAGGAATGACACTTAAGCATCTGTCATTCCTCTCTCCCCATGTGTCACTATTACATGTGTCTAACATGTAGTCGGTGCTCTCTCTCTCTCTCTCTCTCTCTCTCTCTCTCTCTCTCTCTCTCTCTCTCTCTCTCTCTCTCTTACATATTGTTATAAAAAATGTTTCAGTCTGCACCTTTTTTTTTTTCTTGTATATGCTGGTACAATTTGGCTGTGCAGTTTCTTTCTGGTTCCTGTTTCTGGTTTTTGTGATAATTGAATCTGATTAGTTCAATTTGGAACCTGGATCATTTGTTGCTTGGCTCAAAAGTTGAAATAATATATGTAAGTTGTGATGAGTGCATGAAGATTTGTTCAAACTATTTTTAATGCACGAACCAAAATGTGCAATTTACTGAATTCAATAAAAACGATCAAAGTGGTGTCAGTAGTCAACTAACTGAATAGTTTTGAAAGAACCTAATTTCAGCAAGGACTGAGATAAACTGTTAACATTTGAGAAGACTTTGTAAGTTCAAGAAGCATCCACGATCCAGCATCCTATCTACTAATTGTGGATTTAGATGCTAGTAAAGAAGATATTTTACTGGTTTTCCTGAATAAAACATTTATCAGACAACTACAGCTGATTCAAAATGCAGTTGCCCAGTCCTTACAAATACAAAGACAGTGGACCACATCAGTCCAGTTCTTAGTCCATTGCGCTGGCTTCCTGTTATACAAAGAGTAGATTTCAACATATTACCACTAATCTAAAAAGCTCTGAATGGTTTAGGCCCAAAGAACTTCTGTTACTTATGTTACAACCATCTCAGATAGTCTGGATCAAACCGGCTTTCTGTTCCCACAGTCAGAACCAAACATGCAGAAGCTGATGTTAGTTTTTAAATGTCAAATATTTGGAACAAACTCCCTGAAAACTGCAGGATGGCTCCAACTCTGAGGTCTTTTAAAACCAGGCTGAAGCCCTCTGTGTTTGCCGCTGCCTTTCAGTAAAGCAGCTATTTACTTTATGTTGCAATGTATCTTCAACTCCTGTACTTGTTTGCTTCTCTTTTTAATGTCTTTTTGATCATTTGAATTGCTTTTGTGTTTTCTGTTTTACTTTATTTTTATTTTTGATCTTTTCATGTTTTTCTTCACCTCTCTTATGCCAATTGCACATGTCTGTTAATGTGAAGCAGTGCCTTGTCTTGCCTTGCCTTTTCAGATAACAATAATTACATTGAAGTTACTATTTTACTTTAAGATAAGGCATGAGTTTTTTTTTTTTATCAAAGCTAACAATTATGATATTATTTACAACTTATTTCTTGCTGGCTGGCATACCGGTAACTACATCTTCTTCCATGTGTGATTATTGATGCTAATATGACAGCAAAACGCTTTCAGTTCAGGCTGTTCAAATGATGGCAGCCATTAACATAGTCTAGTTTGGCGCTGAGACGAAGAGTAAGAGAGAATACTGTCTGGCTTGGTTATTTTAATAGCCATAATTTGAACAAAAACACAAAATTCATTCCTTTCTCTTTCCACATTAGTTTAGGGTTGCCCTGACTGTGGTGCGTTGTAGCTGTGGTGAAACCATGTTGTCAAACTTACTGTCCTAATAAACTTAGAGGACTGCTCAAATCCCAGAATCTGGCCTTGAGAGTGAGAACATTGCAGCTCTGTGAAACACTGTGAGACACACTCTGTTATGAGGAATAATCTCACATTTCACCAGAGGTCAGAGTTGTATATGCATGCAGAAGGCTCAATTAGTGTGTAGTACCCCATGGTGAGATAAAACTAAAGAGACTTTAATGCTTCATTAGATTGTTTGCAACACATTTGATATTATAAAGGTTGTCACGCTTTGGTTTATACCCATAACTTTGGTCTTTAAAAAGCATTTCTCTTTCCACAGTCATGGAAAGACAAATTGCTAATGCAAAGCTGAGACTGCAGAAAAGCTGAAACATTCACAGCACTCAGCTGTAGCACCGTCTGGCACAACACTAACAAAGGAAATGAGCAAACCACACAGCAAATAATTGGCTTTTATTCAACATTCTGGGTGATATGGCCTGTTATGCCCCAGTCTAGAGCAGGAGCATAACATTAAAAAAAAAAAAAGGAATGAAAAAAAAGTTTGGGGATTTTTTTTTAACTCAGAATAGTGATTTACACTGGTTGCTTTTATTTTATTAAACAAAAATAAAATCACGCACGCACATTATCGAATATGCAAAGACATAAAATGCAACCCCAAAAAACTACAGGAGCAAGACTTCAGGGTTGGCCAAACGCAACCCAAACTAACTAACCTGAAAACAAATAGCAGCTCAACTTTACAGCTGCAAAATTATCTAAAGTCAAACTGAAAACTATTTACAATGCTTACAAAACAAGGCATTAGATCTAATCCGGGGACGGTTGCGTTGCAGGAAAATATGTAATTCATAAAACATAAATTTCACCTGTGCATGTTTTCATTTAAAAGAATGTGCCGGTCTGAGTTATACAGTCTTTCCAACATGGACGTCTGGGGGTCAGATGAGACATGGTGCCTTATACCCAAAAAGATTCCGTCTAGTAGTGCAAGCTGGGTGAATCCTCATTCTACTCCAGGCCATTTAGTTTAAGGGACGTAGATGTAGTAAAACAATCATATCTCAAGTGGTTAGCCTGAAACACATGATATGGACAAATGTAAATAGTCTGCATCAGGGCTCACCACCTGTGATCAGATCACCTGAAATGCTTGTTGAGGTCTGAATGGGCCCAAAAGGTGAGCCTCTGGTGCTGTTTAAATGGTGCTGCTTCAGATGCAGCCTCCAATCAGGAGCCTCGGGTGTTCAGGCTCCACTCAGTAAACAGCATCCATGTGAACTGCTGATTCACACAGAGAGGCTAAGTTTAAGGAAACAGCTCTCACTTTTGCATAAAAACAGAACACAGAAAACAAATAGCCCAATGAACCTGTCCCAATCTCTCTCTCTCTCTCTCTCTCTCTGCAGGTTTGACTTTTCCATTGTTCTAACTGTACTCTCAGGTGTGACATATTACCAATCACGCCCTGTTGTCCTGTGCGTGGTCCCTCTGACTGCTTTCATGCGGTGGACCTCTGCATTTTCAGCTTACTGCTGCTTGTGCTTTCTCAGAGTTGCTTGTTGATGAAGTGATTGTAGAAGGTCAGAAAGACGAGAGAATAACCTCCTGCTGCTTGCATCACGGAACATTGTGGAGCCAAAAAAATGCCACATATGTCATCCTGCCATGCATATCAACATTCTGCTACACCACACAAAGGCACAAACTATGTGGTCATTTTGCCAGATGATATGGAACATCAGAAATGTCTGCCTTTCACAACAAAGAGATGCCAGAATCCAGTGTCCCACTGGCATTTGTCCATTGTCCGTTCATGAAATACATTGAATACTACATTCTGCTAAGTCTGTGAATGATGCAATCCCTGAAGAACTCAAGGGAAAGGTTTCCAATGCACTGAATGACAAAGTGCAAGTCATGTTTGCTCACCAACATTTCTGCCTGAGGCCATCTACTTTGTTGGAGACGGCTTCTCCACAGGCCTCTCTCCAGTGTGGCTCCAAGTCAACTGTTTTGACTGCAACAGGCCTGATAGATAGCAAATCACACCTGTAAGTAATTTCAGAAGAGGGAAAGAGTCAAACCTGTAGTCAAGAGAAAAAAAACAAGAGAATGTCAACACAAGGCCTTCAGGCTGTTCCACTGGACACCATTGCTATGACTGGGTGCCAACCCAAGTCACTTACAAATAAATGGATTTATGAGAAATATTTCTCACAAATGACTACATTTGTCTAGACAGGATATTAGTTTAGTTTTACTTACCTTGGCACAAACAGGTTTTATTTTTATAAACATGTTTATTGGCACATGTCAAATATTCACTGCTTCCAAATTTGCACTTCAGGGTAAATTGAAAGGATCAGCAAAAAACCGAATAAATTTGTTGCAAATTTTCAAGAACTCACTGCCACTGAGGAAAGTTCACCGTTAGAAATAAAACAACAGTTGGTTTTCTAAATGTGTCAACAAACAAATTTTTCTTCGTACAGCTTTGACAATATACTAACAGAAAATGGATACCAAATTCAACATAAGATTTACACTTAATGTTTCCCTGTAATCATATACAAAGTGAAGTTTAAAACAAAGCCATACTGTGTGTAAGCTCAGTAATTTTATGGTATAAATGACACTTTAACTGATGGTCATCATTGAGATGTAGCTGTGACGAGGACCGGGCTCTGATGCAGTATGTCAACTTTGAGGTCAATCTTACGATGTACAGGCTATTTACATTGCACATCCTGTTCCATGGCAAGCGTGGCCTAGGTCACGCCCTCAAATGACGTTACGACAGAGAGTCATATGGTTCTGATGAGGGCCGGGCTATGATGCAATTTCTCAACTTTGAGACCGTTGTGACCATGTATCGGCTATTTACATTGCACTTCCTGTTCCATGGCGTGTTTGGCCATTGCCACACCCTCAAATTGTACTTCGAGTGTGTCATCATATGGTTTTCATGGGAGCTGGACCTTGATAGAAGTTGTCAAGTTTGACTCCCATCAAACCATGTTAAGGCTGTGTACAATATACTTCCTGTATTCACTCTACACTTCCTGTTTTGTGGCAAAATGTCCAATTTTGGCCACATTTTCAGATATTTTGCAACAATTTAAGTAAGCTTAGATTTACCTCCTCGGACTAATGCGCTCTAAAGAAGAAGTATTTGGTTCAAAATCTGCGAAATTCCAGTATATATTTCAATATATTACATATATCTGTCGTTTTGCTATTACTGGAATTCAATTTCATTATATATTCATTACTATGATGAAAGGAGGAATTTGGGCTGTATGCTGCTTGAAAAGACTGTAAAGATGTTTGTTAATGCAGTTTTAACATTGATATTAAATAATGGTTCTCTTGCGTTTCCAGAGATCACATAAGGGGGTGTGAAATGATCACTGATTGTTAAAAACTTAGGTTTGCACATATCAAGGAAAACCATGAAAAACAGTATACATACTCTCGGGGCCCTTTGTTAATGGCCCATTGCCTTTAGGTGGAAAGCTCCTGGTTTTATAAGTTGGCAGAAGTGGCTGTGTCTGATAGTGTTTGGCTTCACTGTAAAAAGGTTACAAAATAAGTGCTCATCTTGACTCCATGTAAAGCCAGAAATATCATTGACTCAGAAGTTCAACAATCACATTTAGACAATAATAAAATCATCTTACAACTATCTGAAAAATAATGCAATAACTAAAGAATTTGTGACCCAAAAAGATTTAGAGAAACTTCTTCATGCATTTATTTTCAGTAGGCTGGATTATTGTTGTAACATTGTGTTTACGGGTCTAGGAAAGAAAAAAATCTGTTAAACAGCTGCAGCTCATCCAAAACAATGCAGCCAGAGTCTTCACCAACACAGAGTGTGGAGCACATAACAACTGGGCTCAAATCTTTGCACTGGCAGCTTGTGTGTCAAATGATTGACTTACTTCTGGTCCATAATATATTGAATGGTCTTGGGCCCACGTGCATCTCAGACTTTCTTGTAGAATATAAAAAATAATAAAGGTCTTTATTCATGATTCTGCTCAGTGTTTTTAGAGTAAGAACAAATCAGAAGAAGCAGCATTTAGTTCCTCGGCTCCTCACCTGTGGAACAAAGTTTTTGCTGACAAACACTTCTTATAAATAGACCTTATAACATTATCATTTGCTAAGACTTTCTATCAAATAGAGATTCTGATTATTTTAGTTCCCTTTATTTTATTGAAGCTCTTACCTCATTCTCCTTTGTTATGCTATGTTTTAATGTATTTCTTTTCTTTCCGGGTGAATTGATTTGTGTCTCAAAGGTGATATACAAGTAAACTTTCATTGAATAATGTTTCAGAGTAATAAGAGAATGGAAAAGATTTTTGCTGCTGGTCTAAGACGTAATTTGGGGGCTCCAAGACCAAAAAACAGTTACCACTAATATAAAACATGCTGGATTACTTTGTTGGCAACTCAAACAGTACATATCTGTGAGTAGATATGAGTAGATGATGCTGTATAAACTAGCTTATCACTGGAGCTAGCAGGGTATATTGGTGTATTGGCTGCATGGTGGCACAGTGGTTAATGCTCTCGCCTCACAGAAAGAAGGTCGTGGGTTGAATACGGCCTGGGGCCTTTCTGTGGAGTTTGCATGTTCTCTCCGTGATGTAGGTTTCCTCTGGGCACTCCAGTTTCTTCCTACAGTTCCAAAAAACATGAACCAGGGGTCCTTGAGGAAGACCCTGGGCTCCAACCAGCTCCCCCTGAATGCTGCTCTGTGTGGCTTTGCTGGGAAGGAATTTCAGATCAGATCAGAAGTATTTTGTTCCTCTTCAGTTGGGGAAATTCAGATGTTCAGCGTCTTTCAAGTGTAGTGTAGTGTAGTATTATTACTAATAGTAATAATACTATTAATAATAAGTTAAGAAAAGCTACTGTCAGTAGTCGTATCAAAATGTTCATTACTGCCGTTTGTCATGGAGTCGTATGGCTGCCGGGACAAACGACCTCTTGAACCTCTCAGTGCTGCAGCGTATGGAGAGGAGTCGGTCACTGCGGCAGCTTCTCTGAGTGGCCACTGTGTTGTGCAGGGGATGGCTGCTGTTATTGAAAAGGGCCTGCATCATGCTCCTCATTCTCTTTTCCACCAGTTCATCAACAGTGACCACTCCCCTCCCCATTACTGACATACCCATCTGGGATTAATATAATGCAATACAATATAAAGTGTGAAGTAAACACATATTTGTGAGACACACGCAGACCGACAAACTTAAGTATTCAACATAATAATCCTAGATCCACAGTGAAGACCTGTCATCTGCCAGGACGCAGAGCAGTAATACTTTGAGTTGTATCCATGTCTGTGGCTGCTTCCTCAGGTAAAATTGATGACTGAAGTTACACACAAAATTCAAACATCCACAGTTTTAGGAGCTCTGTTGAAGATGAAGAAGACCACAGTCTTGCTGCCTCACAGTTCAGCAGAATGATGGCAGTCGCTGGGTACATGGCTCCAAAAAGTGACTGGAAACCATCCAACAGATCCATAAATTCTCGGCCCAGCATTAAGCAGAGTTGGTTGCTTTCATGGCCAACATTTTACTCCAAAATAAATAGAATTTGTGCATTTGCAGATGCCCTGGCATGTGGATGTTGGTAGCTGAGCAGGTCACAGAGTATTGTTTTACTGAAGAGTGGCCTTGAAACTTTTATGATGGCTGTCATGGAAAAACATATTTTTTCTCACAAAAGAGAACATAACGCAAGAAATCGTTGGGAGTTTAACTGTAATAATGAAATCACAGTTAGTAAGGCAAACAGTCACACTTTTTCAATTGATTCTTCCATTTGCTTTTTCATCATCATAATTTTAAGTGTGTAATATTCCTCTTGGAGCCTGAGGACTGTCTCTTGTCTTCTCAACACCGACATCTCCAAATCCATTCGCTCCTGCGAAGTCCTGCTGTGAGCTGATTGCTGAGTTGTCGAGCAAGACACATCCAGATGTTCTTCAGAGTTGGTGAGCAAAGAATGACTGTTTGTGGCTATTTCATCTGTCATGTAGTCATTTCCAGTTTTTCTACAGCTGTAAAGAAATATATTATTCATAGATTGTTTGACATCCATATTTAATCAAATGATGGGCACATCTTATACCAGAAACAATGTTTTTTTTTTTTTTTTGAAATTATGTTACTCACCCAGATTTGTGCATCCACTCATCATTTAGCAGCGTCTCTGAAAAGTTCATCACGGAAATCACAATTTGGCTCACAGCACTGTAGTTTTTAAGGGACTGGACTTCAGCTGTGAGTAAAAAAGAACATGAAACATTCAATAATACAACAAACAAAGAATGTTACATGAAATTGTATATGTATTTCCTGAAATTCACATTCAAGACCTCTGCTTAGTCAGCAGTCTCAGAATATATTCAAAAAAAATCTTAAATGGTCAACTCTTTATTGCTCATAAAACTGCAGTTTTTCCTTACTCTGGCTCATGTCCCGTTTTAGTCGTTTTATCTCCTCCTTTGCCTTTGCAAGCAGATTTTCCCATTTCTTGCTGCAGTCCGAAACTGTGCGCTGAGTCTCTGGAAAGGCATTGTTGATGGTTTTGGCGATCTCCTCCCAGGCTTGTTTCCTTTCGTGTGGCAACACTCCAGTGCTGCTCTTCCCTCTGATCACATCTTTCTTGTCTTGCAGCAACTTAGCAAGAAGAAGAGACTCCTCATCTGTCCAGTTAGGTCTTCGCTTCCTGCTCGCCATCCCTTAAAAAGCTGTTGGAGTGCTTATATGAGTGTGATACACAGTGATAACAATAGGCAACATAACCTTAACATTTTTCCATTTCACTAAACAATAAATTGCTCTAATAGTATGTTTCCACACAGAATTGATTTTGGTTTTTTAGAGTTTTTCTAACTGGTTATAGCTCTTTTCTTTGAAACTGCCATAGTGCAATCACCATAAGAGTTCTTACACAAAATTGCATCATATGTTATGTCTGCAAAACTAGTGAGTGACTCAAAACACTTTTTTCATGCTTCAAATCAAAGCTTGTTTAACAATTAAATGATCAGTGAAACCAAATTAAAAAGATGTTCTATCATCGGAACATTCATTTTTTTTTATACATTTTTACACATTACATTCATCATTTAAGGCTCATATTGTTCACTATGATAGCAGTATCAGTACTGCCCAGCTTGCTGTTCATCTCACAGAGCATGCAAATAGCCAGGCAAACACAAACTGTCACATGCACATTTGTAAGCATTCAATTATATTGTCTGACTTCAAATGTTTTACATGTAAAAAGAAAATCCACCTTTAGAGTTTCCTGCAAAAACAATTGCCACAAAACCATGATATTTGTCGGCAAGCTTCATACTGTGTATTTTGTTCCAAACATATCTGTGTGTCGTTGATAGATATTTCTTCTTGAGCGCTGTCTTTTGTGAGGGCATTTACCAACTTGGCAGACCTCGCAAACTTTTCAGGGTATATAAATGTGTGGTATTTGATGAGATTTTGCTATATGAAAGAATCATTCACCCAGAATTCATACATGCTCTTGAATCACAACTGATCATTTTCTAAATGGGCGCAAAATATGTATGTTTGTTTTTTGGACTGTTGGAGGAAACCAGTGTACCCGGCGGAAACCCACACATACATGGGGAGAACGTGCAAACTCCACACAGAAAGGCAGGGCCAGTATTTGAACAGACCTTCTTCAATCCATGTGTGGAGTGATGCTGAGAATCTCCTTCAGGTACTAATAAAGTATTTTATATTATATGATATTCTATTCTTTTAAATTTCCATTACTGTTTGTTTCCTCAAATCAAACTGAAATGTACAAATGCACAGTTTTTGATATATTGAGGTTATTCAATGTCCAGCAAGAGTTTCTCAGTACAGAGGCACTGGTATTATTATCAATTTTATGATTATTAGACTGGAGTTATTTGAAGGATACTGTCTGTGTTTAACAGTATTGTGTGTAGAGCGCAACATGAATATTAGAACAGTAACTAATTCCTATGGCACTATTCAACATGAGCAAAAGTTCCATCTAACATTTTACACTTAAACTACATTTAAGGGATATTTGCACAATCGTAAGACTTCCGTTGGATGAATCGAATCAAAAGAGTGTAGTAAGATAAAAATCAATGTAACACGTAAAGGATGTAATGTCATAAAGAAGTCAAGAAGCTGCATTATATAAATACTCACAGAAATCCTTTAAGGAGAATCTTAAAGATCTCTGTTCCGTCTCAGGGAAAGCGTCGCGGAAAGATGACGCGATCAGCTGGTGACGTGTCAGTTTGTTTACAGCTGCAAACATGGCGGTGGACATCACTTTACTCTTCAAAGCCAGTGTGAAGACGGTGAAAACCAGGAACAAGGCCATTGGAATAGGCTTTGACTCTACCAAAGAGGAAATATTTAAGAGGAGCAGACCGAAGAGCGGCTTCTCTCCGAAGGCGAAAGAAGTGGTGAGTGTTTGCAGACGCTAGTGAAAGCTAGCGAGCGCTAGCTGCACCGGGAAGTTATTCAAACATCCTCTTAAAACCTCAAAAAGTGATTATGAAGCTCATAATCCTGGTGGGTTATTGAGGCAGAGCCGGTACAATTTATGCACACTTCAGAGTTAGACTCCAAACGTGTCAGAATTGCACAGCGTGCATGACTAAAAGCAGAGTACAGTCAGTAGTCCATCTCTCCTTGTGTACAGTTAACTTGCATTTTTACATATTGGCAAAATGTGCTTGTGTTGCAAGATGGGATGAACAAAATGGGATGAAAGAGTCCTCCCTCACCACAGCAGCATCACTGAAGCACAGCTTTGTAAAGCATTTATTAGAAGTTGTGTCCTTTATTCGCAAATAAGTACAGTAGATCTCAATCTGATCAAGGGGGACGTTAAACACATTGAGGGTCCACATAGAGTACAATATAACTTTGAGTAGGCTGGGCAGATACATTTACGCCATAATAACCCAATAAAATCAAACTATAAAGTTTTTCTTTCTTGAGGTACAAAGAATACATGATGAAAATGTCTATAATTTCACAAAACCAAATAATTACTGTGGAAATGTAATACAATCTCAACATAAAGCCAATGTTAACAATACCTTCTGGTGCAACATTTAGTGGAATGTCCAAAACAAACTTCTCCTACTACTTTTGCACTATGCATGTTTTTATAAACTCACCCTGACAGCATAACCTTCAGGCTAATACTTTGAGGTCGCTGTCTGTCACGACGGCATCACCAATATCTCAGCTCAGGTCTCGGTGTTGTGTTGTGTCTGCTACTCGTACTATTACAATTTGCGAGGTAATTTGTTTGGCCGGATTGGAGCCTTGTGCAGTCCAGTTTTGACAAACTGTAGGATGCCGTTAATATGACAAAGAAACATTTTTCTTCCAATATATTCCAGGTTGCAACATGTGTGAATCTTCTTGCGTTGGTTATTATTAAAGTTGTTGTGACTCTGGAAGCTGTTACTTTTCCATGCCTCCTCATTACATGAATTAATTTTCTTTGTAACAGGTGATGTAACTATTTGCTTTCAGTGTAGGTCTTTCAATTCTCTTTTCTGATGTCTCATTCGGGGTATTTTAATACTCCAGATATTATTTTATTGTTTGTCATTTGTAAGCAACTTTACAGACTTTTTACTCCCTGTCTAATTGACTACAACTAAAGGAATAATAAACAATAACCTATTTTGATATACAGTATATCTTGTATGTAACTTGGTTTCATTTCATTTAAGTAAAGTTTTAGCGTGTGCTTTGGCAGAATGTTCATTTCAGCATCACAATCTCACTTTCAGATTAGTTCAACATGCCAAACCAAATTTATAAAGTTGCCTCAAAGTGTGTGTCAGCTATTTACTCTGAAGGAGTGGAATATTTTTATGTTAATTAAAATAGGGTATATTGCATTTAGTATTGGAATGTCAAGCAATGGTAGACATGCATACACAGACTTAAAACTGTCATATAATTTCATTCAATCATTGCTTTCCTTTTTTTCTTTTCAG
>OMNM01049148.1:0-14664 GCA_900302745.1 Parablennius parvicornis
CTTAAAAGTAGCCAAGTCTATCAGCCACCGAATCAAAACAATGCTTTTAGCAGCATGCAACCTTCAAGTTGTGCCACTTTTTGTGCACAGCAGCTTCTTTCATTCGACTATAAAACATGAAGTGAAAAAATGGATTAAAAAAAAAGGTCACTTAATGTCGCTTCTTGTTAGCTGGCGTGTTGGTTGCCATAGGAGACAACTGTTTTGTCTGTCATAATAACCATGTCAGATGAGGACTGTAATAGTTGGAAATCATGGCCTTTTGCTCCTGAATGAACAACGGCTCGTTGGTTGCTGTGCATCTTTGCCTCTCTGCTTCAGGCATACATTTTAGACGGTGTGGAAGTTAAACAGTTGTCCTGAATAGTGCTGTAAAAATCTACGATGTGGTTCTGTGCGTGATACTTTCTATGATGAAAATCAGAATGAATGCTCTATATTCATAAAAGTGTTTTGCTTCATCAGTCTTTCTGTGGCGTCTGAGACACGTCTGAATTGAAGCTACTTTATTTTATTTTTTTCCACAATACTTTTTCATTGTGCTCACAGTCAAACACTTTAAGTGGCACATGGAGTATCTGATGCTCTGTCCCTTTATTTTTTTATCCCCTGTAGTTCGGGTGCCTGCCAGTTTGAGGGTATCCACCTCGTCTTTGCATGTGTGTGCTGGTCTCGGCTTGCCAGGGCAGGGTTTCCTGTTGCTGCGATTGTTGCCCCGAGCAGAGCAAAGATCTTTTGCTCTCTGCCACCTGGACCTTCACCCACAAATCCGACGCCGTCTCCTCGCCTCTCTCCTTTTGTCCCGCCTCTCTTCCTGCCTGCCCTCTCATTATCCCCTTGTCTGTTGTTCTCTCTGTCCTTGTGACTCCTCTTTCTCTCCCCGTCTCCTCTTCCTTCTTGCTTGGGAGTCCCTTCACTTTTCGGTGCTCCCCTCCCTCCTCTTTCTCACCCCTTTAATAACTCCCGCGCTCACACAATCCCTGCTTTGTAAAGTGATCCATCGCCCTGTGATTCAGTCAGTGATTCAGAGAATGAAAATTCAGAGGTGGTAACTAAATCTGCTTTTCATCCCAGACCCTGTGATGCACATGTTGCTGCTTTTTTTTTTCTTCTCTCTCTTCTTCTTCTTCTTCTTTTTTGGGATTCGTTTACTTTTTCCACTCCGGGTTTTACGGGAAAAGCCGGAGTGTTTGATGTCTCAGCGAGCCTCGATGCAGATTAATTGAGTCATAAGCAATAGATTGGATCCGGCTGATCTGGGTAATAAGGCTAGGGCTATATAAAGGTCAGACGGATGTGGCTCGCTGTAAATTGCATTTTACTTAATGAGTATGACAATCAGGGGCACATCCTATCTTGGCAGTAATGAGCGCGTGGAGGTGCACACAGACATGCATTCTCAGACGAGTTGCTCACAAACAGCTGTTTCTTCGTGTGTGTTGGAGCAAGGAAAATAAGTTTAACTCATTGTTGCTCTGCAAGAGGATGTGCCGGTATGTAATTTTGACGAGAATGCGAAACAGTAACAGCAACCACCAACGATTTGCAGTGTTGCTTTTAGTAATTAGCATATGTTAAGGATAGCTGAAGTTGGTTTTTAATTCATCAACCTCGTTACTTCTGATGATATTGAAATGTAACTTGCACTAATCAATGATTTGCAGATTTGTTTTTTCAATTAATCTTCACAAACCCGAAGGAAAAAATGGCCACCCTGGACTGCCACACCTCAGTTAAAGTTTTGACACTTAAGTAGTTGACTCAGTTGACTTTGGTCATTAGTGTTGCACTGACTTAGCTGTTGTCTGTCTCATCTTTTACACTCTCTACTTCACGATCTGCTAAGGGTACTGATGACTTTAAAAATGACATTTTCTACAAGAATTATTCAGTTGCTACCGCCTTTAAACTTTTGCAAGTTTTGTTTCCAACCCACTTTACATTTCAATCAGCATCTTGTGGCCATTTGAAGTATTGCACATTAACTTACCACAGCACTTACCTTTGGACCACCAGCTGTAATTAAATGACATGAAAGTGACCACTTGTGTGTGTATGAAACATGCTGTTCCATACAAGGGGACAACAAGGAAGACACAGGTGTGTGTGTGTGTGTGTGTGTGTGTGTGTGTGTGTGTGTGTGTGTGTGTGTGTGTGTGTGTGTGTGTGTGTGTGTGTGTGTGTGTGGTTTCATTACAATAACAGCAAACAGAACCAACACGTCACCTCGCATGAAAACTACATCATTTTCAGAATGTTGTTGCGTAAATGTGAAACTTTTCTGATTGATGCTTTTTCACGTATCAACGTGTAAACGAAGCCTTGGTCAGTCAGCGCCGTTTATCAACCAGGTAGAAATGGAGAGGAATACACGGGGGAGCGTCGAACACACACACAGGATAGGCAGGAAATGAAATTCAGGGTTTATTATCTCCGGTGGGATGGGTTAGCCTTGAGCTGGGAGCTAAATCAGTGAGGTGTGCCAGAATGAAGAGATACATCCTGGATAACTATTTACACTGCGAGCATGTGTGAACATGGACGCCAGTCTGGCTCAGGTCACAATCCTCTTACCATCTCTGCCACCACATACAGGCCACTCAATGAGCGACGATCTGAGTCCCCGGTGGGATGAAGGATGAAGGATTATCAACACGCTCACACTTGTTGAGTAGACTGATGTTGGATTGTTCAGTATGAAGAAGGCAAGATGTGATTCAGATGCAGGATATATTTAGAGGCTTATCCAGATGATCCTGGATTGTATTTTTGGAGATATTATAACAGAAGTATCATTTCAGTTCCGTAATCACATTTTTTTTTTTTCCTGCTTTGTATTCAAACTGACTGCAATATAATCTGATATCGTCTTGAGTCCGCCACAGTCTGTTTTCCCATAATGCTGTTCCAGTTTGGTGTGGACACAGTCATAAGTGCACAGTGCAAGTATTATCTTGAGGTGGCACCACAGATTTTTCTTTTTGCTGGTGCTATGGGGAGCTCAATCTAGATTAAGTATATTTTGTATTGTATCACCAACAATATGCGCCTCAAAGATTTTGTTAAAGAAAATTGCAAAACACGCTCCATGTTTTATTACTATAAGTAAGTCTCGCGGTCACCAGGAAAAATGCATTTGACCTTCATGGACGACAATGCTCCAGCTCATGGAGGTGGGATCATTCGGGAACGGCTGTTTCAGACTGGGGGACCTCAACATGTAAAGACCTGCACTTTATCCAGATCTGAATCCCATAGAAAACCTCTGGGATCAGCTGAGTGGCGATGTAGAGGCTTGTAACTGCACCCAGAACCTCAGTGACCAGAGGGCCGACCTTCAAGAAGAGTTTGAGGCCTGAGCAGACAATAAATCCACTTGTGAAGAGCAGGAGACGTCATTGTCAAGCTGCAATTGATTGTCAAGGCCATTTGACGAATTGTGGTTTGAGATGAGAAAATCTCCATTGCATGTTTCCACATAAAAGCCCTATTTTCATGATTTAACATAATTTTTTTTATGTTTTCCATCAATTTCCCCTGAAAGCCAAATGTCCAGAACATTTTGTGAGTATGTGCTTATTGATTTCTGGGCAACCTTTGGTCGAGTCAGCTCCATCCAGTATAAACACTGCTGTTCGGACAGCACTCAAAAACAAACAGGACTGTCATTCTTTTTTTGTTTTTTTTTTACTGGAGTGTCAAGAGGACAAAACACAGCTACATTGTGGACGGGAGTTCTTCATAAGGTCACTGTTGGAGAGTCACTGTGTGTAAAGAGGCGATGTGACCCCAGTCGTTAGGATTTGAAGTTTAAGACTTTCATCAGTGAGGGAATTCCTGAACTCAGGGTCTGTGGAGCAATCCCAGTTTGCACCACTCAGTGGATTATATGACCAGGATTGTGGTAAACCTGGCTCACATGCCGCTGTCGAATCAGGACGCCATGAAGGTAAAACCTAGCTTACATTAACAGAAAAAAGAACTCGAATGATTTTGAAAAAATGATAACTTGTGAAGAGTAAAGTTGGTGAATACTGTTCTTTTCGTCCACAGTTGAATTTGGCTGCTGCTCTGGCATTAACGCTTGCCTTTATATCACCAGTCTGGTAGGAGCGCACATCTGTTAACCTTTGAAACTCTGTTCACGGTTTACTGCCACTGTGTGTGGCATGCACGCCATTCATAATCTTAAAATAAATCTGCAACTTTAATCCAAGATTTAGTCAATGAAAAGTTCACAAGTATAAAACCAGGCAGAGCCTGTGTCACAAGATTGATGCACAACAGGCAATGTGATTTATATATCATTAATACAGAAGGAAAAATATAAAGTGTGATTATTTGGGTGTATGTTTTACGTCTTCCTGCCTGTTTTCAGATGTTAATTAGATATATGAATTATGTATGTATTTATGTATTTATGTATGTATGTATGTAAGTAGGTGTAGGTTTACTCAATAAAAGATCATTTATTTTGTGTGAATATAGTTTCATAAAATATACATTTTTATTATTTATAGTATCATCAAGGGGTTTATATGTAGACATGTGTATCCATGGATATAGGTGTATCTGTGCGTGTATGTGCTTGAAAACACGTTTTTCACTTGCCTGAAATGATTTCATAAAAAGCAACAAAAACATGTGATAATGTCAGTGATTTCATCCGCTTTTAACTTTTTTGCAAATTAATTTCACATTAACTCAGCCTTCAGCTCTAATTGTGGTGAGAGGCTTTTCCTCATCTGGAATCCCATGACTTTTATTTGTTTATTTGTTTACTTTATTTTAATATACTTTTCATTTTTCTGAAGATTTTCTGTTGCATCCCATAAATTGTGTTTTTATTCCTTTAGTTTGTTTAAAGTCAACTCAGATTTGATTACTGTCACGCTTTGATATGCTTGATGACTTCCAACTGCATGGCATCACATTCCATTTTGTTAATTTGGGAGTACAGCACTCCATCCAATCAGTGTCCAACTGATCATTTGTCTTTTAACAGTGTAAAACTCTGATTTGAATATTCCTGTTTGCAGATGATGTGTTATTCTTAGTTAATTTCCAATAACACACACAATTCACAAGTGCCCTCTATTGACATGAGCATGCAATTTAGCATGGTAATGTAAGTTAATCAGGCTTTAAGTTATTTCTGGAGACCCTTGGAATGCAATGTGCCTTGCAAATCGGTGGGAAAGTGAAATATCCGACTATGTATCATATCAGTTCTTTCTGAAAAGATTATTATTTTCCCTTATTTTGCACTGTAATAATGATGACAGTGGTTTTGAGGTCATGACACTGTCTTCCCCTCAGGGGTCAGCAGCGTGTAAACTGTAGATGGGGGCCATACGGAGAGTGGTCCGAGTGCGATGGCTGCACCAGAACAAAGGTACGGCAGAGCACTGAAACATTACTACATGTTGGAGAAGAGCTGTCGAGACCTCAGCTTGACAACAATACTGGAGATGAAAGACCAAATTAAGTAGATTAATGCAAAATTAGTATATTTCTTTTTTCCAACATTATTTTTGTTGATTTTAGGTTTTTACACATAGACGTTGTGCACGTAGAATTGTTTATCCCAGTGCACAACCAACATGTAAACACGAACAAGCTTGCAAATAAACATAGAAGACATAACACACTTATTGTGTCCATACTCGAAAATTCCTATATTTGTATTTCTTTGTATTCAAACCAGCCTTCTTCTGAGCCTGTTATGATTGTAATTCTTTCATTTTCAGGTCCGAACTCGCCTCGTGGAGGTGTTCGCTCAGTTTGGCGGTGTGCCATGTTCAGGAGAAGCTACTCAAACACAACCGTGTGAGCCGGTGAAAAGATGTCCCCTGGAAACAGGCTGTGGAGACCGGTTCCGCTGCACCTCCGGTACGTTGTGATTCAAAGGACTTCACTCAAATGGGATTTTAACTGTCATCAAAGCTCTTCAGTAAAACACTGATTCAGACAGTATAGTGCAAGTACCTGAAAACATGGTATTGGTAATGTTTATAGCGTATTGTCTGCGTGCATGTGTCTGAATCTTCAGGACCTGAGTAGCTTTAGTAACTGTAATCGGTTATGATCATGTAACTGTTGCAGGTCAGTGCATCAGCCCTTCTTTAGTGTGCAATGGAGATCAGGACTGCGAGGACAGTCTGGACGAGCGAAGCTGTGATCAAGACAACGGTCTTGACTCCTGTGACCTGGACAAAACGCCTCCTAACTCGGACTTCACGGGCAGAGGGTAAGCACCTAATGATCCCGTTCCAATCTACAATTGTTGGGAAACAGTCCAGCAAACGCTGTTTCCTGTTTTATAGCTACAACGTCCTCACAGGACAACTGAGAGCGGCTGTGATCAACACTCAGAGCTTCGGAGGGCAGTGCAGGAAGGTGTTCAGTGGAGACCACAAAGTAACGTACAGGCTGCCACACAATATCCTCAGATACAACTTTGAGGTGAGCCCAAGACTGTTACTTTGTTTAGTGATCATGCTATGGACCTGCGAATAAATGATGACCTGTCCAAGCTGCTCTGCGCACAATGTTATCGGTCCTGTGACCCTCGCTTGGATTTAGCATTTACAGAGAGAGAATAGATGGTTCTGAAATGATTACCATTCAAACCGCAGCTGTTCTACTGATTCGTTTCCGAGCATGTGAAGTAACTATTATCTGTTGAAGATTTGAAGTTCACAAAATGACATTCCAGGCTTTCAAGAAAGTATTTGGTGAAACAAAAGTCCTTCAGGTGCAAATATGCATGTATCTGTAAATCTCAAAAACATTGAGGCCTTGTTTACAACATAACATTTATAACAACATTTTCAAGTAAAATCGGGAAACATTCTTTGCGTTGGTTTACACGACAATGATGTTCGGAGCCACCTATAACACATCTTTTTGAAAATCACATCGATATCAGAGTTTCTGTGGAAACAAACATCATTTTCAAAACTTTGCAATGTAAAGGTAAATCTTTTGTGAAACTAAAACAAAATGATGCATTTCCATGTAGATGGAGCTTTAGTTTAGCCATGTTTTTAGTTCTACGCTGCTACTCCTGACAGGATTTGACATCCATGCTCTTCATGACCATAAATCTTTGACCACATATCTAGAAATCAACAGAAAGCAGAGAAATAGAGCTCATACTTTGAGGGTTGAATGTAAAATGGAGTGCAACAAAAACTGTAACATGAACTTCTCAGTAACATCAAAAATATATAGTAATATTGAAGAAGTGCCAAATAATGAAAACTTAAGTTATATTCAGGGATAACGTACACTCATTGTACGTTTTTGACAATCCTACTGACATCAAACTAAAAAAAAAAAAAAAATACTCAAGCTAGCTGTGTTTGTTATTGAAGGTGTAAACAAAATGTTTAATTTACCTTTCGTAAGTAAGGATGCAGCAAAAACGCTACAATTATCTGGTTCGATACGTATTTGTAAACGATCCCTAATACATCCCAACAAGTATTACGTGCCGTCATCCATCAGCAACATCAGCAGCAGGTAGACAAGAGAATATACGCAATATCAGCGTTTTGAAGAATTTGTGGTATTAATGAGAATGACTACAGTAAAAATAAACTGGAAATGATTAATCCACTGAGAGCGAATCAGCTGAAATGGTTTGGAAGAATCAAGTATGATGATCTACTGCCTGCAATGTGAGACGACGTGACTCTTGTTTGTCGTGCAGGTCACAGTAGACAATGAAGAGAGTGATGAGTCATATGAAAGCTCGTGGGCCTACATGCAGCACATCCAGTCCAACGCCCTCTTTGGACACGACCGTCGCACCTTCCACAGAGAGCTCACCGATAACAAGGTGAAGTTATGGTTGCTGCTGCACAAACATTGAGGTTGAGCTTTCTATAAAATCATTTCAAGGGCCAAAACGTCTTCTGTGGACATGGTTCAATTTCTATATTCTCCATTCAGGCCTACAGGCTTCTAATCCTGAAGAATAGAGTGGAGTTGGCCCAGTTTCAGAACTCTGCCCCTCAGTATCTGACCCTGTCTGAGGGCTTTTGGAAGGCCTTGTCTTCGCTGCCCTTCACATACGATTACTCGGTGTACCGTCAGCTACTACAGAGGTTTGGCACACACTACCTCTCCGAGGGCTCGCTTGGAGGAGAGTACCAAGCCCTGCTGGAGTTCGATCAACAGGCCTTCGCATCAAGCGGTGAGAAGACTTCACGTAGAGAAGTCCAGGGTGACATAAAGCCCAGGTCTTTCGACATTATTATAAAATCCTCCCTTTTTGTTTTCTTGATTATGGATCCAGAATACAATCTGGCTCTCATCTGAAATGTAATCATTTCTTCATTTGCATGCATTAGCCTTGGAAATCTAGTTAAAATCTGTCGACTGGTTTTTAAGTTATACTGATTATAGACAAACAAACCACCAATCAAAAACATGCACATCCTGGCTTTGGTTAAATATCCCTCATCAACAATATCTATATTAAACAATATAGATATTATATTTCTCACTGTATCTTGGAAGTTTTAGAAACTTGATATATGAAATATTCCACTCAGCACTATTGTCATTCTGTGATGTGTCATTTGCATTAAAGGTTGATAAACAGGAGCCCAACGTATTTTCTAATGAACATCAATCGATGCAAAGAAGAAAACACATCATCTGTCAGTTTGTATTCCGATTTTAATCTAAGTAATGAAACCTTTATTTAACAAGGATAGCAGATCCTTATCGACAATAAACAGGAAGACATGTTCCTCCATGTTTTAGAAAATGTTGTTATTGGTCATTACACAGTAGTAGGAAATTGACATTTTCAGAGTGTATCATTGACAAGTCTAATATCTAGTCTGGTGGTTCTCAACCTGTGGTACCAGAGACCAAATGGGGTTTTGCAGACACAGGATGATGGTGGGCTCCATGCAAAACCATTGGGGTGCTGACTTAGAACACAAGCTGTAGTTTCCATTAGAAAAATAGTCTAAATAAAAGCTGCATGCAGCCTGGAACTAGTCTTTGCTACTTGCAGGACACATATGCTGACTGACATTATCAATCGGCATATGTGTGCTGCTCTCTCTGTGTTGTACGACAGTGTTATAGATAAACATTCAGCCAGGAAACGAGCAGCCTTGCTCCTTTAAGATACAAAATCTCTGTTGCACAGGTAAACATCACAATAATACACAAATTACCATTAAGAACTTGCTGGATATGCCAATGAACGTAGCTAAAGCCAACATATAGCAACAACTGGCGAAGTATGATTATCATAGCACATCTAGTCCACACTAGCACGTATCGTAATACTAGCTTGTATCCTAACGCTGGCATGTATCCTGATTCTAGCGCGTATGCTAAAACCACTTCACTAAATCTATTTCTTGTTTGTTTCCTGTTGAAATGTGCCTAACATCTCTTCATATCAGTACTTGAGCAATAATTGTTTGTGTCCATGTGAAGGTACCACCGATCTGGAGTACCAGAGGTGTTGGAAAAAGGTGAAACGTCGTTGGTTCAGGAAGAAAACTAAAATTGTGTGTGAAAATCTATCAAAGTCCATGAAATTCAGAGATGGTGAGTAAACGCTTTCATTTTAATACCGGTGTGGAGTTGTGTTGACACTCATATATAGAGAGATTCTCTGCTGTTTCCACAGGAAACAGTTTCACTAAAAAGCCCATTAAGGTGAATATAAATGGAGGAGACAATTCGCTGATCGGAGCTCTGAGTGTTCTGGATCTGGAAAATCCTGAAGCTAACGGAGAGATCTACGATAGCTGGGCCTCATCTGTCAAAGACTTTCCAGATGTAATAAACCAAAAGGTAAAATACTAAATTTTATTAACTGAATTTCCTCTGTTTGGATGTGATGCACCATCCAGAAGTTGGAAATAGGATGAGATCACCGGGTTAGGTTTGGGGCAAACGGTTAAGGGATTCAGGCCCCGTTCACGTGACAATGTTTCAAGTGAAAACGCATCATTTTTTGCATCTTTCATTTGAGAGATGTTTTGAATTTACATGGCAACATTTTGGAAATAATATATGTTTTCATAGAATTGGAAGAAACACTGAAAACGACGGAGCCAAACTTTGTCGGAGCCTAAAGATGTCCAAGAAAGTAAAATCAAAATGTTTCAAGAGCGTGTGGATAGACTACTGTAATCCCATTAGAAACACCTTTTTAAAAGTCATTGCCATTAGAAAATATAATCATACATTTGTAATATAGGTGTTTTCTTTTTTTTTGTAAAACTGTAACATTTATAAGTTCATCTAAAACTTTTACTCAAAAAAGCAGGATTTTCACTACTTTAATAGCAGACTTAAGATAAAGATATATTTTTTTACTTAAAGATTTAAGAGTAAAGTCAATGTTTAATAAGATGCTATACAAAAACTAATAATGCACAAAAGATGATACTTGTTTAACGTATGAAGATGCTATATTCAAAATGACTTATTCATAAAAAAACGACAGTGACCATTGCGTCATCAAACCTGTATTGAAATGTTTAAAATACTGAAAATACCTATGTATTTGGTAGTTCTGTGCAGAAATGAACTTTTTTAATAGATTTATGCTGAAAAAATCGGAACACAATATGAAAACGTAAAGAGAACAATACAGTACATTTAAACACGGCTGCACAGATAAAGAGAAAATGTACCAAGACGGACATGATGAGTGTTGAATGGCGAGGCTTTGTGCTGCAGCTGCGGCCGATCTACGAGCTGGTGAAGGAGGTGCAGTGTGCAGGACTGAAGAAGCTCCACCTGAAGAGAGCCACGGAGGAGTTCCTCGCTGAGGAGCATCCCTGCCACTGCAGGCCGTGTCACAACAACGGCCGGCCGCTGCTCACGGGCTCCGAGTGTCGGTGCGTGTGTCGTCCCGGGACGTCGGGACCGGCGTGTCAGAGAGGAGCCGCGACCGGGGAGCAGCCAGGTGGAACACCCGCAGGAGATCCAGGATGGTGCTCCTCGTCTCCTCTACGTCTCCATGTGACCCGAGTCCCCTCTCTCTCTCTCAGGGGTGATCCACGGTGGCTGGAGCTGCTGGTCCTCATGGGGAGCTTGTTCTGGAGGTCAGAGGTCAAGACGTCGAAGCTGCAACAACCCGGCGCCCAGCGGAGGAGGTCAGAACTGCATCGGGTTCCAGGCGGAGCAGAAGCCTTGCGAAGACGCAGACATGCAGTACTTACAGTAAGGACTTTGAGCTTTATCATATCGGTCAGAGAACTGCAAACTTTATGAGTTTTTAAATTTTTTTTTTTTCCGTCTGGACCCAAAAAGAAGATTAACCCTTAAAAAACTAATTTATGAAATTTAACAAATTGAACTGAAAGCCATTAACTAATTAATTAATACATTTATTTTTAAGTTTTTAGCTGTTTTACCCATTTTAGTTTAATTAGTCATTTGATCCATTTTACATTTCAGCTGCTTTAACTATTTTTACTTTTTTAAGTCATTTTGGGGTTTTTTCATGCCGATTGATGGACATTTTGAACTATTTTAGCAGATTATGAAAACAGATTTTAGTGACACATTTTGGATGCAGCCATGTTTCTGTGAATTTGAGTGGACTAGATTGGTAAAATACTGCCATAATAGTTACCTTACTTCTTTTTTTTTTTAAAAGGTGCTCAGTGTAAACTTTGATAAACATGTTTTTTTGCAAAACATTTTGCAGTCACACTACCGGAAATGACTATAATTTCAACATAAAGCCAATTTTAATTAAACCTTCTGGTGCAAAATACAGTCTGTGGCTTGGATGGTGGAGTGTTCTTCTCACAATCTGAAGGTTGCAGTTTCGATTCCCCATCTCCCCTTGTCCACATGTTGAAGTGTCCTTGAGCAAGACACTGAGCTAATAACTGCACCGATTGGACGGATCGAGCACCTTCATGGCAGCTGCCTCCCGTGGTGTGTGAGTGTGAATGTGATCAACGGTATAAAGCACTTTGTGGACTCCTCAGATGCTGGAAAAGTGTCATAAGTGTGAAATCTATTCACTTATTGCAGCCATTTTTGGTGGTTTTAAGCTAGTTAGAACAGTTTTAGCAGTTTCATGTTTTTGTATGGTTTTTATTTCTGCCTTTTTTAAACACTTGAAAAAAATCTATTTTAACTGTGTTAACTGTTTGATTTTTTCGTGTTTTAAGTCCTTTGAGCTGCTTTAATTGTTTTCAGCTTTTTTAATCATTTTGATAGTTTTTGCTTTGGCAGCCATGTGAGCCGTTTTAACTTGTTTAGCTGTTTTAACTACCTAAACATTTTAAGTTTCGAAAGTTTTAGCTTTTTCAGTGGTTTTTAGCTATTTTAATAGCTGCATAACTCTTCTAGAGCCATTCTTATCCATTTCATCAACGCATTTATTTGCTGATTTCTTTCCATTTTGGCTGAAGACTTTCCTTTGTTTGGATTTATTCGGAATATTCCCGGTCTTTGCTGGTTCGAATCCTCCTCAAATATACTCTGTGAGCATCACTTACTATAAAGTGTTCCCACCAGGATGATGGAGCCTCAGTGCTTCAGCCTTTCTGTGACACCACCAAAGACCTGCAGACCTCCTCCGAATCTGAGGAATGGATATATTGAGGTGAGATGGCGTCGCTCATAATTGAATTTGAAGTGAAAACAGACTGCTAATATTAATCACTTTTTTTTAGAATCCCAAAGACTTTTACCTGGTTGGGAACATGGTGGAGTATTTCTGTGTGGAGGGATTTTACCTATTTGGAAACGCCATTGCCACTTGTGATGAAAACCAGCAGTGGAGCATCGGATCAATGCTGTGTAAACGTACGTCCTCAAAAACACGACAGATTTGATGTTTTCTATGCTCCAGTAGTTTATTCTGAGGATTGTTATTTGCAATTGACACAGTCGCCAGCGACAATAGAGTCTAAATACCAAATCATGAGCTCTGATCTTTCTGAATGCTGGACGATACCTTGAATGAATCCTGGGAAAATGATCCCCAAAAAAGATCCCACTAAACTTTTTAAGTAGATAGTTTCACATATTTGACTATTGGTTTCTCGGGCTAATTGTGCCACTATATGGCAATTTGTACAGTTTAAATAATACAGAACTCATTTCCTTGGTTCAAATTTCACATTACTAACAAAAAACCTTCAAAATTAAACGCAAGTTATGGTTAAGCATTTTAAGCATCGTTCCCAAAATATAATGTATACAATAAGAGCCATTTCAAGCCTTTAATCACAACATTCATCAGCTGGATCAGGTTTTAAATGCTGCTGAAGTTTGAGGTACTTTACACTCAGCAGTCCTCTGGAGGTTAGCATTTAGGCTCCGTTTACACGACAACATTATCAAGTGAAAATGGAAAACTTTTGTCATGTTTTAGGTGCCCGTTTAAATGGCCATCATGGTCGGAGAAACTGAAAACACAACTTTTTGAAAATGCTCAGACTCTTATCCCCCTGAAGATCTCATAACTGTTCTCTGCTGCATGTGTGCGGTTTCATTACAAAAATATCCAACAGCACCCACCAGTGGCCCAAGATGAAAACTATATTGTTTTCAGTGTTTCTGCCGTTTCTGTGTAAATGGACATCGTTTTCAAAACATTGCTGTGTAAATGTAAAACTTTTTGGAAATGAAAATGTAAAGACAATGAGTTTTAAAGAATACTTCGTTATCAGAGACGACATCACACGTGTAAGCCCTATTGCACACATTCTGACCCATGGTCGTAAAAACAAATATAACTTCTCATGTTGGGTTGACCTTTAGCTATGCTTGAATTCATTAAAACAAAAAGCTGAAGACTTTGGTCCTCTGCTCATGAAATGTTACAAAGTCTAAACTACATTAAATGTAAATAAAAAAGATTTTAAATATTGTCAACAAGCTACATTGTGGGCATTTTTCTCTTGCTCCCTATTTCCAGATGCTACATGTGGGATTCCCTCGCTCAACGACATTGTTGAAGCCACGCCCACCAAGGCAGTCTATCAGATTGGAGACAGAGTGACTCTGTCCTGTCCCGAAGGACTGGTGTTGGACAGCGAGGTGTCGGAGATGATATGCAGTCCCAGTCTACAGTGGTCTCCGTCTCCTGCTCACACTCACTGTAAAGCAGGTAGCAGAATCATTTACTCTCACTGGAAACCCTGTTGGTTGACATGAAAAAGAACATTAGAAACAGCTTGAGAACCACAAAACAGTTTTAACTGCTCAAAGAGCTAAAATGGCTAAAACTTTAAACTTTGGCTTACAATTAGCTGTGTAAGATTATGTGTTGAGCTCATGTTTCTGTCCCAGCAGCAACCACAAGCCCCGCCCGCCCAGCTGGGTTGAAGTGTAAAGTGTGGGAGACTCCGGGGTCAACCGCGTGTGTGTGTAAAATGCCTTTTCAGTGCTCGTGAGTATAACTCCTGATTGTCTTTTTACTGTCCATTAAAAAGGGATGTTTAAAACATCCTCTCCGTCCTCTCAGGACCTCGCTGCAGCTGTGTTTCAGGATCGGATCGAGTCCGGCCCGTTTGCAGGGCCTGTGCCAGCTCGGCGCTCTGCGCTGTGCCGGACGCGGCTTCACTCTGGCCAGCGACGAGGACTGTAACTGGCCCGAGGAGACGCTGGCGTCCTGCGAGGACTGCAAACCAGGGACCAAATGTG
>OMNM01049149.1:0-13397 GCA_900302745.1 Parablennius parvicornis
CACTCCTTAAGCTTGTCAGCAGTGAAAGTGAATTTGTAAGCACACTGTTTGCCAATGAGAGATTTAACGTGCCATTTTTACTCACGTTAATAATGCTTTACATAAATGATTCAGTGCTGATTTGGAATGTACATCGATTTACAGAGAATGTCAGTCCTGTCTGATCAAATTTTAATATTGTTAGTATTATTTATGATTGAAATTGAAATTTTTGGAGTTTGACTCACTTCTTTCACTCTGTTTCTTGCTTCACTCATGTCCGTGAGATATAGATAGAAAATATAATTGTTATTGCCTCGGTGAAAGTAATTCCTTCATACACATTGATGCATTTTCTGATTTGTCTACATAACAGTCTACATAACAGTGGCCATGTAATCATGTTTTGTTAAAGCTACATGTCAATGAAAGGACTGTTTAATGACATCTACTGGACAGTATTTAATGTTTTGATTTTATTTTGATAAAAAATAACTTTTAAAACAGCTACTAAATGCATTAAATATTAGTTTTTCTGTCTTTTTTCTGAAGCCCACATTATTATGAATGTGACTGTTCAGACCTTCAGATTGGACTGCAGAAATGTATTGAATTACTTTCTTCCTAACCACAGATATATCTGTCTAACTTTGTAACAGCAAGGCCATTCAAACAATGTCTGACAAAATCAGATATACGGTCAAAACTAACACGCTAAGAAATCTCTAAATTTGACACTTTGAATGAACATGATTGAATTTAGTGTAAGAGCCTTGTATTTCAGTTAGTGACGAATCATGCTCAGTATTTTCAGCTCTTCTGTCGTATCGTCTTCAGTCCGTTACAAAAGGGCCATCCCACAAGTCTTCATAAAGCTTTCCTCAAACACACTAAAGATGTTTTATTCTTCACATGTATGATAACCATGGAATTCTCCTTCAAGTAACCTATGAAGAAAGGTTTATTCTGTCACATAATTCCTATACCAAACCTATTAAAAATTCAGCTTTAGGTATTCTGATAACCATAACCACGATATTCATCTTCTAGTGTGAGTGACATGGCTCCATTTCAGTCCTTATGTTTGGTTGCATACTGAAGGTTGTAAATATATGTGAGGTGTCTTGGTGTTAAGAGACGCGTATAGTATTAATTCACACCGTCTGTGGCCTCACTGGGTGAAAATGATGGTAACTGTGACCAGTGTGATATCGCTGATAGCGGTTTCATATTATCATAGTCTGTGGTTTCCCAACATTCTACCTTTGCACCCAGCACACTTTGTTTATTATACTTCATTCATGTATCTTAACGAGTGCTATGTTTTACATTGTATCTTTGCCATTTGTTTATTTTATTTGAGGTCAGGCCAAAGTCTCTTTAATGTCTTTAGAGTCATGGCTGATTTCAGTGATGCTAAGCCACAGTCAGCTTCAAAGTCTGTTGTCCCCGTTGATTTACAGTAACCAATGGACTGTGCCTCTGCAAAGAAAGAAATTAGAATTAATCTATTAAACAAACTAACTGACAAAAAAACAAACCCCTTCGTGACAGTAGTAATGACTCTGTTAACATCTCGTATCACAAATCTCATGAGTTTGTGTCAATATGCCATCATTTGTCAGAGTTTATATTCTGGCACATATGAAGATACTCTACTGTATTCCTTGTTATAATCATTAATTATACATTTTATTTGGAGCACAGTTTTCATAAACCAAAAGAGTCTTTACAGTTTAAAGGTACAATGCATGAAACAATAAAGGCACATGAAATAGACGCATACAAACTGAACCACAGAACAGAAACAGTTATAATTTGTCTATTAAGATATTTTGCTATTTCAATAAATGTGTGAATAACTGTCATAGCTTTTGTTGAATCTTCCTATTCTCTTATCTTCCTATCCTCATTTACTTTTACTTTTCAGCCATAAAATTTAGAGAGAACTACAACGGGCACTCTGTAGAGTGCATACCTTTGCCAATGGAAAATTTGTCACCATGGAAACGAGTGGATTACAAGGTTATTTGAATTACCAAACCAATTCTTCCTTCATTTGGTTATTTGAATTTCTTAACTGTTATCACTGTTTGACACAGATGCACACACATTTTACAATTTCTGTTTGACGCCCCCGACCTTTGACCCTCAACTGCTAACCAGGGTAATGACGTCACTGCATCATGTTATGACGAAAATACTTTTTTGACCTTTTTTGTGACTTTGACCTTGACCTTTGACCCAATCGCTCCCAAAATTGAATGGAACAATCCTTGGATAAAGAAAAGTCATCCCTGAAAGTTTAATGCAATTCGGTCAATAGTCTTTCATATATAGACTCTTTAAATGCTTGACATAATAGTGCATTCAAAGTACAATAAATGATAATATCAAGATATAAATGTGTTTTGTTCAGTTCATCCCCACTGGGAACCACCATTTGCTGAATTCACATAAAAAAATCATACAATACATAACGGTACTTGGATAATTCAACACATGTAATAATTATTTATGAAACTTGATCTGCTCAATTATGTTTTCATGTGGTTGATCAACTGTAATTTATACAGTGCTTATTAAAGAGTAAATGCGACACAAACACACACACAAAAAAAATTAAAGACCGAGCAATAATGTAAAGAATGCAGAAAATGACTTTCTGTACATAAAAGCTTTCATAGTAGCATGACCTACAGTGCACCTTTATAAAATATTCGTTTTCATTGTCACATGTCAAATTGCACAAAGATTCAAGAGAAGTTCTCTCTGAGAACAATAAGATACACTTGGCATATATTTGGGAATGATTTAAGACCAAGGTCTCATTGGTTCTCTGAATTTTTTTAATGAACATATTTATTTCTGTGAATCTTAAGAATACTGTGTAATCATTTCAAGTTGTATTGTTTTAGTTAATTTTTTTCCTGGAGCTCAACATAGCGGTCGCTTGGTGTTGTGTGCTTAGTGAAAACTCCGAGGGATTCCTTTGTCTTTAAAACAATACATTCATGAAAGAAAGTCTGTTCCTTGCTTCATTAGCCTGGCCTACTCTGTTGTAGGTGAATGGAAATGACATTTAAAACAGTTACTTGAGCAAAAAAAAAAAGAAGAAAAAAACAGCTGCCAATCACCCTTAAAGGGGAAGGATTGCAATTAACAACCCTCTCCTAATCCCCTCGTTTCACCTCCTACACTGCCTCAGCTTTGACCACATCTCCTTCTACCCGCCTCACTCCTCTCTCACTCTCCTCGCCGAGCTGGAGTACATGGCGTCTGAACTCAGTGGCTCAACGCTCTTTGACCTGGTGTGAGTTGATTCCGGTTATTCTCCGTTTCTCGCAGGACGGTTTCTCCCACACACACACACAGAAAAGATATTTAGTGAGAGATGTAAGGTAAATAAAGCTGGCTGAGTGGCTGCAGGCGCTGCACAGAGTGAAGCTGCTGAGAGGAACAGGTGGAGCCCTGGTATCAGTAACTTCAACACTTCAACACTGACTTCCAAGAGGTAGGCATTGTTATTTATCTGTATATTTACATTCAACTGAACTTAAGACAAACTTTTTGTAATGGTCATTGATTTAGGAAACATACAATATCCTTCTGTTGAATGGATTTTCTGTACAACCAACGTATGTATTTATCAATACCGGTGCCTGACGACCAGACTGAGCTTGAAGATTGTATTTTACCAACTGTTCTTTTTTTCCCCCTCATATACATTTCACAAACTCAGGCTTTTATATTCTTACACATTCTACATCAGTCGATTTGTTTACAAGATGATGAATTAAGTCTCTGACAATTTGTTACTTTTCACAGTTTTTATTGTGGTACTTTAAACATGTTCTGTTGGTTTTACTTTATTTTGTCATGACGGTCGCCTTGGTCACGTTTATGTTGTAAAAGAAATGAATGTTCATCTCGAAGAGGCTAAAAGTTTAAATAAACCCATTTTTTGAAAGCGTTAAATGGGTGTAAATCCTGCACAAACTGCAGTCATATAGTTTGTAATATTCAACAAGATGAAATGTTGTAAGTTAAATCTCGGTTTTGTTTTTGTTTGAGATTGTTTCTTTGTTTTCCAATAATTATATAAAAAAAATTTTAATGACGAGATATCTATAATCATGACTCCAGAGCTGAAAGTGCTGACATTTCAACAAAAAAAGTGAAAAGTACCAATAAAGAACTCATTTGCCTGTCATTAGTGGAGTTTAGGACTTTTTTCTTTTTAAGTAGTGAAGCTTTCAGAGTCTCGACCCCCTGGACCTGTGAAGAGGATAATCAGGTTTAGTTGGTTTGATGGCCAGGGAGTCATACAAGGTTTCCAGGTGATCTCTTGCACTGTACGTTTAGTCCTTCTTATGAATGTCTTCCTTCTGCCCTCAGGCTCAAGTTATTAGCCAGGAGCTCGAATGCATTTATCACTGGATACCATGAGCATGGTGGACGACGGCTGCCTTTCACCCAGCAACTTCCACGAACTGGGAAAAGGTGGGGGCGTTGCAGCAGGGGGCCGTGTCCACAGCATTGATGTGATCCTAGGCTTCAGTAAAGACCAGGACCCTTTGCTGAGTCCGGCTGGGCCGACGGGACTCCATAAGGCGAACATAGATGGCCTGGCAGAATCTGTGAAACAGCAGGAACCTCTGTCACACCCATCCTACAGCGGACACCTTTCATCTCTGAGAAGCAGCAGCACAGAGCAGCAGCAGTATCATGGTGAGTGAAGCCTATGAGTGAAGCCTGTTCTCCATCAGATTAGATAAAAAGAAAACACCTGAAACATCACCTTTAAGAGCATTTCATTTAGCTCCACAAGATATTTGCCAATAGTTGGGCGAAGTCTTTTAGGATCAATTACTTGAAAGTTTGTAATTGAGGATGAAGTTCATGGGTCATATGAATTTTTTTTTCTTTTTTTCGACCTCAAAACTTATGAGATATTCTAAGATATTGATTACACAGCAGCACTGCTGATACTGGAAAGCTGGACAGAAGTAAACCTTTTCTTCAGTGTTTCAGAGACTTTAATTGAGTGAAATAGAATTGTTGTGGGTCCACTAAACTTAAGATATTGATGCCTCTGTGCAAACATAATAAATCTTCGAAATATTTGATGGCTGACCAAAAAGTTATCTGGCCTCCAAAAGGAACTGAGCATCTTATCCCACACAAAAAACCCCAACTCTGAATCACATATTGTTTGGAATTACACATTTCATCATTAGAGGTGTGATAATAATTGTATTTAACTTTTTTTCAAAATAATTATCATTAGCAGAATGAGATGATGTCATGTCAAATTATGTGATGTGCTATTACATTAATATCGACCAACGTGTCAGCAACTCAGCAACTTTTCCAGATTACCCAGGCCTGTTTAGTGGTGAAACAGAGGAATATTTAATACAACATACCTGGGGGTCTTTTGTGGTACATAAATGTATTTTCTATGTGATAAACATGTGTATATAGTTTGCCCATTAGACTCAGTCTGTTGTTAGTTGTTAGTGTCTGCAGCTAACAACCAAAATGACGGATGAAAACTCAGGCGGATACAACGTCGCCAAAGTGAATCAATGTGGACCAATGAAACAAAAGAGGCATGACATAAATGTTACATCATGCCACCTTTGCTGTTTTTTTTAAGAAATCTCAAGACCTCTGAAAGGATATCAAACAGCAGGAAAATACAGTGCACACATAAAGGGTTTTAACACATAAAGCTTTGGAAAAGAACTGAATCAACAAGGTGAAAGTAAATAAAAACATTTGACTGCCCAAAGATGAAGACATTGATTTTATAGGTTCTGCTATTGATTTGTTCCCACAGGGGTTTTTAAAACTGAAGATAAAAAAAGATAAACATTCAGCAAAACATGTTGAATTTGGTACTGTTGGTCTATGTTGGAACAGCAGGCCCCCTAGAGATTGATTGTTTAATTGATTGGTTGATTAATTGATTCCTTAATTCATTCATCCATTCATCAAATAATATAGATATAGCCAACTGGCCATATTTAAAACAAACGTATTTCATTAGACTTTATAGTATTGGTATTGCGTTATTTATTATATGTTGTTGTTTGTGTGTAGTGAAAAAAAACAAAAAACAACAACCTCATTTGCAGAGGTAGAATCGCTGTGTTTTATACTGTCGGCACGATGCAGAGCTTGTTGCATTAACTAAACTGTGTGGAGTGAATTGAGATAAATCACTGGACAAGATGGTGCAGGGGGGGTTTATATCCCCAAGACCAATCCCATCTCCTTGTGGAATTCCCCTAATCTTCTATCCTGTGCAGATTAGATTGTACAGTGGTTCATTCGAGTGTTTTGTTTTTTTTGTTTGGTTTTTTTTTCGCCAGAAACAAATTTATTGTGTGTAATCTGAAGCTATTTTCACATGTAGGATCAGGCAGGTGGCAATTGATTTTCTGAAGAATTATTATGAAAAAAAAAAAAAAAAGAAATGTTATTGCCACAAAATGAAGAGGGATTTAATCACCTCAGAATCAATTATTCCAAATAATTCAAGTGCAGTTCAGTTTTGTTTGATTAACGGGCACCAAACCCAGTGACATCATTCTTTTATATTTATCTATCCTGTGAAGTTATCCCAGTTCCTCCTGAATGAGCAGCTCCTCTGTGTTCAGTGTCGGCCGGCCCCCTCTTCTCTGTGCTGAGATGTTCTACTGGCTGATAAACAGTAGGGAGGCTTCAGCCCAGTGGCAGCGATGGGCTGACAGGGAAGGAGCTGGTCACTGAACCAGACCTGACCTCTGCCTTTGTCAGAGTCTGGCCTTTGTCATAGCTGCTTAATGAGAGGTGGATAAATGAACCCCCCAGATCCTGTTTTGAATCTGCCCCCGTTTGTCAGAGACACAGAGAGAGAGACAACAGTAACCCCATTTTTGTTCACATAAACCATCTCTTTAACAGGAATGAAGTGGTTTCAATGACTGTCTGAATTAGTCTTAGATCACAGGGTTAAGAGGAAAATGAACTTACACATCCACTGTCATCCAGAGGAAATAATCATTCTTGACATTTAAAATCAACAATATAACATGTAAATCAACGTATACTTTAAAGCAGCCTGCATTATCATTTATAATGCACCAATAACTCAAAGTCAAAATTCGAGGATACATGTAACTTATGTCTCCTTATTGTAGCCTGAATCCCCAGCTTTTCTTTGCTTTCCAGAAATTTTGAGAAAGTTTTAATTCTTTGTTAAGCCCCCTTTCTTAAAACGCTAATGATTAGGTGTGATCTTTCTATGGCCTTTGCACCTTTAACATATACAGTACATGTGAAAGCTTTAAACCTTGAGTTTTATGCAGCTCAACACCAAGCTATTGGCAAATAGGACAAGGCAGCAAACACATATCATAAAGCCTGTTTTTCTCCCATCTCCAATAGTTTGTTGATACCAAAACTTGAGTTGAAAGAAATTAGAATGTGTTGAAATTGTCTTTGACAATGGCCGAACATTTCATTTTATCAATACCATACTGTAATGGCAGGATGTACTGAAATGCTTTTGTTGACCTTATCAGTCCACTCCTTGCTTCTTGCCCACTATGGCCAAAGGTTATGTCACCCTGAAAGTCCATTTTGTTTTGCCTAACGATAATTGAACGCCATATATTCATTCTATATAACACTTTATCCAAGTCATCATTTCAAGGCGTTGGAACTGATCCCAACTGACTACGAGTAAAGACCTGTACAGGTCACCAACTCATCACAAGGCCAACACACACTTTTACAATTTCACCTATGAACAATGTTAGATTGACCAATTATTCTTCAACTCTTGTTTGCATTTGAGAACTTGTAAACAACTTACAGAAAGCCCCTCAAGTCTCTGTCATGTTTGAACTAACTATCTTCACACCAAGAGTGCTAACAACTACCTCCCAAATGTTTTTGCCCATTAGAGGCATCTTTAAACCTCCTGAGGCTCGGTGACTTGTGTCCTCTATAGTGGATGTGTTATTTAAAGCCATCTCCATACTCTCTTAAGCTACTCTCCATATGCCTTTTGAATTACTGTATAAAGGGGACATCCTCAGCTTTCCAGTGACGTCAGTGTCATGTGACACCGTACACATACACAAATAAAACAAAATTGCATAAAACTGTTCTTTTCCCCTTGGTTTCATAAAGCTTTACCATATTGACCACGTGGCTGTATTGATCTTTGTAGTATCTATGATGAGCAGGCCAAATGATTGTTTCTATTGTGTACACAACTTACACAACAAAGCACTTGAAGTCAAGTTAACCTACATTCTGGGATTGACAACTTACCCAACACAACCTGAATGGAAGAGGCTTTGACTCCAGTCCAGCATTGGCTCTTTGGGAGACGCTGCCTCACGCGAGCAACTGATCTGATTGTAGGATCATCATCTTTGTACTTTATTTAATCAAATTACTTACTGGCCTGCTAATTCTAATTCAGCCAGCAATCTGGTCCGCACAGTGTTAAAAGACTTCATTGTTTGCCATCAGTAATGTCTTTATCTCCATTTTGATTGGAATATTATAAAATATATTAATAAAAGTGAGGAAGAAATCTTTTGAATGGAAGAAAAAAAAAACATTTTGCAATGAAGGATTATGAGAACAAACAGTCACAGTGTAAGACTTAACCTGTTTATGAACACTATCAGTGCAACAAAATGTGACAGAATAATAGATTTTGTATTCATAAGCCTCTTGCTTTGACTATCATCCTAACCTTTTTGTGATTTAACTACTCAACAATCATGAAGCTTTCATTATTCTCCGGAGACAAATTGGGATTTTAAAACTCAGTGTCCATAAAAATCACTTTTGCCACCAGACACCTTTCTAAAAACAGTAGACCACTGGAGAAGATAAACATTGGAATCAACGGTTCTAAATCCCATTAGGAATGTTTCTTAGCTTCATCGAGGTTCAGGGGATTGCTTGCTTCACTGACCTACAGTAGTCTATTGTTGCAGGTGTCAAATTAATGCCTGCTCTGCTAGAAAGAAAAAAAAATTAAAGTCCTTATTTCAAAAATAGTTGTTCAAAATGTTGTTCTGATCTCAAAATGGAATATGTGAAACAAACAGGATAATGTTTGCTTTATGCTTCGCAGAGTCTGGATTATTCACAAACAAGTGTGATGAAGAGCTGAGTGAGCTGAGGAAGAGTGTTGATAGTGACGAGGGCAAGTCTCCAGAGCCGTGCAAGGACGATCAGCCGAAAAAGAAGCACAGACGCAACCGCACCACCTTCACCACTTACCAGCTACATGAGCTGGAGCGTGCCTTCGAGAAGTCCCACTACCCAGACGTGTACAGCCGGGAGGAGCTGGCGATGAAGGTGAACCTCCCTGAGGTCCGGGTTCAGGTAAGACATAACAACACAAGTCACCTCAATAATATTTACGCTTTTGACGGTCAACAAGGAGATGCCTCAACATGTGTTGAAATGTTTCCATAAGAAATGAATGAAACTGCATGTAATCCTAACTAAAGCTCAATACAACTCTTCCTTTTAATAAGCCTGACTTGTGAAATTGCTTTATGCGGCTTTACTGGAGTTTGTAGGTCTAAACACAATGCTTTAAAAAAAGCAACTTAGCTCATGTAAAACATTTAATATTCCACCTCATGCTGAATTTGCTTAAGTAGATTATTGCTTTGACACTTTTATGACACATTTAGTCATAGATTAGTTTGCTGTTCTTTGGTTTGATGTGTTGTTTTCATTTTGAGTTAGACTGATGTCAAACTGATTTAATTGTGTTATGTATGACTGATATCACAATTATGTTACATATATATATTTTTAAATGCTGTTCCTAAGCTTGACTACACAATTACAGTATTTGATTCAAATGTCCTTTAGATTGGTACTGATTTTACAATACGTGTTTTCCTCAGTATTGAAACTACAACTGTTCACCTCGCCTTCACACTGCAGATAACCTTAAGAGTTAAGTGTTCCAAATCCAGCCAAAGCCTTTGGCTCCTGGCTTGATATGGAAACATACTAAGACAGTATTCAGGTAAGGAGATTGTACCAGAGAGTTAGGAAAGCAATGTGCGTGGTTAAATGTGTGAGGACGCTTCTAAATGCAGGTGTGTTCTAAGGACAGGAGCACGTCATTTCAAACCTGATAACATCTTTAGAGAAACAGGAAGGCCAAACTTATGACTGTGTTGTATTTTATAAACTGCTCGGAAGCAGCTACATTTGAAACGGGGAGATTCAGATTTAGTGCAACCAGACAGTTGTAGCCAGTGACTTAATCTCATTTCAGAAACTGCCTTATTTAATTCTACCTTGTAAAGAATTAACACATTATTTGAAACATTAGGTTATGTCCTTTCACTTCAGTATGTATATCACAAATAGAAGTAAAGTTTTCAACCATCTTCAACACAGCTTCCTGGTCTTGAGGAACCCAGGGTGCTGAAATCAGTCACAGCTAACAATGGGTGAAAAAAATGTACACCTCGGATGGGTGGGAAGTAATTACAGCTCTTTCCGCTTAATATTCATTTGTTGTTGTTGTTTGTTTGTTTTTTTGCAGGTCTGGTTTCAGAACCGTAGAGCTAAATGGCGTCGGCAGGAAAAAATGGATGGCAGCACCATGAAGCTCCACGACTCACCCATGCTCTCCTTCAACCGTCCAGGGCCAGTACACAACAGCATGGCTCCCATGACCAGTTCTCTCCCCTTGGACCCCTGGCTGACGTCTCCACTGTCTAGTGCTACACCTGTGCACAGTATCCCAGGATTCATGGGTCAACCTCAAGGCCTTCAGCACAGCTACCCAAGCCACAGTTTCCTCAACTCGGCTCCTCATGCTCCTCATCCTCACTCTCACCCTCACCCATCCATGGGTCAGGGGATGCAAAGTATGGCTCCCCCTCCGTACCAGTGTGCAGCACCATACCCCGATAAATATCCCCTGGAGGACGTAGACCAGCGAAGCTCGAGTATTGCTGCACTGAGAATGAAGGCCAAGGAACACATCCAGTCCATGGACAAGACCTGGCAACCCATGTGACTATGAAAATTGGTGGCTCATTTTTAGTGGCATTGGGAAAATCAGACATTGAACTGGATATATTAGAGCTGAGTGAACTGACGCTGAGCTAAAAAACAAGAAAAAAAAAACAAGAAAAAAAACATCTGTTACCTTCACATCAAGAGACGTGGATTGTGATTTTGTGAAAGAAGACATTTGTGGATCTTTTTTTTTTTTTTTCTTAATCTCAAAGACAGTAAATTGGCAAGTGAAAACTGTAGGAGGGTCAATATGGTAATGTTCAACTGCCAAGTATCAGATATCAGCTGCCCTGGGAACTATTGCACACATTTCTATCCTCATCAACCTCCAATGTCTAAAATAAATTCACAAACAAGGTCTTCACAGCCCTTCTGTTCAACTGAATAGATGCCATGTGCATGCAAAATGCACACTTTTCAGTATCAGTATCCACTGATACTAAGAGGGTGTCATTTCTAAACAAGGTCTGAATACACACAATTGTATCCCAATTTTGGGACTTTAAAATAATTTTGGGACTTTAAAATAATTTTTCTTTTGTCATATTAATTGTTCATTCTTTATGTTTCATATTTTTTTTTCACTGACTTTATATTTGTACTAATTAATCTCATTGTCAATGTTCATGGGTGAGCAGATCAGAGTCCCAAATTTGTGAATGAAGGTCGGGTCTTGGTCAAACATGAAATTAAGGCATTAAGACACAAATTAATGTCTTGGACTAAACATAGCTGTGTAGCAGGTTTCATGTTCATCTCCAACTTAATATTTAGATATTTGAGCATAGTTTAGGTACTGTGGTTTAACTAGAGAAAAGTGACAATAGATGACCACTCAGACAAGATGTGAATCTCTATTGTGGTGATCACAAACTTTAAAATAAATATTTTTGGGGAAATGTTGTTAGAGTCAGTTATGTGGTAAGAATATACCAAAAAATTATTCTGCACAAATATTATATCTTTTTTGAGTTGTGCTAAGATGCTTTAAAGGGGTAGAGAAGAGAAGAAAAGAGAGAAATTGAGCAAGCATGAAAGGCTGAAAGACAGACTGGTCAGTGGAGTAACCCTCTTTTTGCTTGAGTGGCTGTTGGAGGAGAAAACCTGTTGGCAGCTCAGTGTTGGGAGGCTGCGTGTACGTGCAGCGCAGCAGAAAGAGCCCTGTGTGATGCGTCACCCCACATAGTGTAGTCTTTGTTCAGCACAATTGATCCAAGTGCATCCTCTTTGTCTGAAACTGAAGGGAAACGGTCTCAGGCTGCACTAAATAGGCCCTTGTAACCATTTCGCTGTGATGTTTTGGGTTGTTTTTTTTTTTTTTTTTTTTTACCCCAATCAAATAGAAGGAACTCTGCATCATAGTTGCTATAATCATTAGAGACACAGTATTGGTATTTTACCATCTGTCAAACAGTGAAGTTCTGTTTGTCTCAGTACTAGAAAAAATTAAACCTAAATGTAGCATAATGCTACATGTATATGGGCAGTAGAGCTAACACATAAAACAGGACCATTGAACTATTTCAGTAGTTGCTGGTTCCATTTCATTACAGAAATAAACAAATATATATAATGTCGTTTTTTTATGTGGTCAAACAGCAGCCACATCCTTAATTCAAACTAAAATGTGTTGGTCTACTGCTCAATAAGGGAAAAGAGTGCAACACTGGCTGTTCACCATGTGTCCTCATGTAGTGTTTCTAACTGTGTTGGTTAAAGATGTTTAGTCTGTATCAACTAATGCCTGCACCTCACACCACATAAAAAACAAAGGTTACCTTGCACATTGAAAGCTTCTTTAGGTTTCAAAATAAATGTGATGTTTGGGCCAAGAATAAGCCAAAGGTTAAAACAAATGGACAAAGTTGCACTAGGACAGGTTTAGTTTGTTTTTATGAGAAAATGTACAGGATATTGTCTTACATGTCCTAGTTTTTGTCTGTCTTAGTCATATCATCTTATTTCTTTTTGATTATGTTTTGATAAGTGATGTCCGTGTTCATGAAAGAATGATGAGCAACTGAAAATAAATATAGTTTGGTAGAAACTTCTTTGTCACTTACTCACTACAGTGCTTACATGTTGACTTGCACACTGATTCCCACACATCACCTTTTTTTTTGACTCCACAAAGACTAAAAGAGTAGTCCTAGATTACAACGGTATAATCGTTATCATCTGACATACATGGGCAGAGACATTCTTTCTTTCCTAACACTTGTGTTTATCCTCTCTCTCTCTCTCTCTCTCTCTCTCTCTCTCTCTCTCTCTCTCTCTCTCTCTCTCTCTCTCTCTCTCGCTCTCTCCCTCTCTCTCTCTCCCCCTCTCTCCTCCTCTCCTCC
>OMNM01049149.1:17170-45475 GCA_900302745.1 Parablennius parvicornis
GCATCCCGCGCTCTCAGAGGGAGGAAGCGCAGTCACGTGACCTCTCCCCCCAGCCGCAGATTTTCAGCACCTTGGACAGAGACTAGGGGGGAGAGAGAGAGAGAGAGAGAGAGAGAGAGAGAGAGAGAGAGAGAGAGAGAGAGAAGCCGTGAGTGTGTGCTTGTGTGTATTAGTGCTTCCTTCACACTTGTGGAGCCATGTTGTGTGTCTGATGTGGTAAATTTCTATAAGCCCACTCACCAGAAAACACACAGTGAAGTTCACAGGGGGCCCTCAGTGCACTCACTGATTATTATCACTATTGCCTGCATTAAAGGCCCAGTACTCAGTCTTTTGTTACTGCGACATGGTCATTAGCTGTGCATTTCAGAGGCCGCATCTTTGTATAGAAGGAAGTGACAGCAGAAAAGTACATTCAGTGGTGTTTTGGAATGAGCACAAAACATCAGGACAAATTGAAAGATTTTTTACAGACAAACACACTATGACTTTATAATCCATTAATCCAGAACAGAAAAGAAAGGCATGCAAACCACCCAATATGAAAATACACTTGAATTGTTTCCATACCAAAGCAAGGCTTCACGCTTTATCAGCTTAGAAGTTAGAATTTCTGTGTGAAATATCAGGTTAGATTGGGCATGGTGGATGAACTGCAATTTTAAACTTCATTTAGGTGAACTTGAATCTAAATGAATGAATGAATACAAAAGAAATATAGTGAGCTAATGTGAATCTTAAAGCTCATTATGTGATATTGTCCAAATCCTTCCTATTATAATTAGGACATAATTCAACCTATTTGAAAAGATCACTTCACTTTCTGGAAAGGCAGGCACATAATTTAAAATAGGTTTAGTGCGCCCTCTATTGTTAATACTTGGTCACGACAAGGATTTGAGATAGGCACGTTTCACTCTTAAATATAACACATATTGTTGTCAATACAACAACAGAGATAAACACTGATTGGAGTCAGTAGTAGCCAATTTGGCACCCATAACAACCTTGTTACAAACCCTCAAGACATGATCTACCATTTATAGCCATTACAAACAACATAGAATAATTAAAGTGGAGTCACTGACTCCCTAAAAAGTGATGCAATTGAAATGAATTATTTTTGACATTCGATATCATTCATCGTAATTAAAGCTGCACAATGCAACTCTCATTGTTAAGGAAGTTCGTCCGACTTTGTTGCCTTGATTTAGCTTTCAGTTTGAAATAAAAATGAAAAGTAGTCTTACTTTGTGTTACGAGTATTCTTCCCCAGCCTTTGTTTGAAGCTTCGCGGTATTGCATGGATACTAATTATGAACATTTCATCAACTTGAGTGACAATTTGAGCTCTGTTGGGAGTCAGGTATTACTTTTTATGTCTTGGTTGTTTTTGAGTGCTGCCTTTTAAGATTAATTGTTGCGTTTGTATGTAAGTTATAACACACACTAGTATAATCTGTCAGTGGTCCTTTGCTTACCTGTTACCTGTGTCAGACTTGCGTTCTATCTGCTCCAGGTCTTCCTGTTGGTCTCCCCCTCCCTCGTCATACAAATCAGGCATCAATAATGAGCAATAACCTCATATTGGACATTGTCCCAATAAGGTGTTCGCAATACTGTTCTTGTGTTTTATAACCACACCTTTATTTTGAATTGATTTTATTTTTGTATCTTATATCTATAAACCTTCTTTGCCTATTTTGTTTTTCTATCTCATTTGTACTATTTACATTTTTATTTACATTTGTTACATGCTGTAAGACAAGACCTGATACTTGTACTGATGAGGAAAAGGTGATCGGGGCGTAGTAACATGTAGAGTGTTCAAAGTTCGGTTTCTATGAAGTCGTCAGGAGGGAGAATCCGGAGAGCTGCACATCAATGACTGCTGACTATATGACACCTCCTACTCTTCTGTGAACCGGCCTACATGGCAAACTTATCTGAAGCCCTGAATAGAAAAATACTAATTGTAGTTGACAAAAAGGTACTGAACAAATTTTCGAGGACAAAGTATTAATTTAATAAAGTAACTCGTTTGTTATAGTTGCGCCTTGACAGAGAATACGTGTGATCTGTCAATATAATTATCATAGATTTGTAAAATTAATTTTGATTACTCAGGAATTAATGGGCCAAAGTTCTCCTTAGTCATTGTTCACCCTCCGTCCGGTAGGTGGCGGTAAACGAACCTCCCATGTTAGTTGTCAACCAAAGGAGGCGATACGGAAGAGGAGGAGAAAGGGGAAGAAGGCGGGAATTTTTCGAATGTTGCAGGAAAATTGTCTCACTCCAGTCAAACCAAACGGTGTTCATCGCGGTGAATACGCATCGATTGTCGGAATTAATTCAAAGGCTGTGGAGTACGACCTCAGCACGCTGCTAGATGTTGTAGCTCGCCCGTGTCGCGATGACTTCCGTTCTGCTCCAGGCGGAAAAGTTAAAACGCTGGGCGACAGATGAGTTTCATCGGCCCCTCTACAACTTACCCAGTGACCACCACTTCAGACAGTCAGTATTAACCTCTCATCATATATCCTGTCAGTGTTTCTACTTAAAAGCAGAGGATCTGATCACTTTGTATTTTTCAGGCTGTGTGCTGGACCATGGAGAGATGTGTGGTTATATCTCGCCGACCATGTTTTTCGACAGAGGTCAGTCATGGTGTTCTTCACTCTGAGATGAACATTTTTTACATGCTACTTATTTCTTCTCTCTCTTTGGCTTGTCAATGAAGAAAGGTCAGAAAGTCACGAACGCTGGTGAATTGGTTTGATGTTTATAATTGAGTGCAGTCTCCTCTGACTACCATGGCTTTCTATTTTTCATCTCACCTTCCTCTGTACCAGCTGTGTTCAACCCTGGTCCCTAGCCAGACCCTGACCTGCACGTTTAAGACCACCACTACCCCCCAGTTCACAGAAAGTGCAATAACAAGCCCCTCAAAGTAATTGGGTGTGTTGCAGCAGACAGGGAAACACCTACAAGATGTAGGGCGGGGGCTCCCCAAAGCCTGGGTTGAACACTCCTGCTATAAACAATGAACAGAGGAACAATAACTTAGTGTAGGAACAATAACTTAGAGGAAGTTATTGTTCCTACACTTTGAAAATTTCTGTTTTAAAGCATTAAATATTGTAGAAAAAAATGATGTCTCCCTATACTAGTCCTTTTATCAACAGCTTGAGATCATTTGTGAATACATAGACACACAGGGACCATCCATCTTCTGTTCTGCTTTATCCTGTTCAGGGTAGCAGTGCCCTGGAGGCAATCCCATCTAATTATAGCCATGGGTAGAATCCATCCTGAACAGATTGCCAGTCCATCAAAGGGCAAACAGTGATACAGATCACACTAATGAAATCTACAACTAGTGATAATTTAGAGTCACCAATCAACCTCACATGCACGTTTTTAGATTACTCAGAGGAAAACCATGCGACACAAAGAGAACATGCAAACACCATACATAAAGTACTGGCTAGTATTTGAACCCATGACATTCTCGCTGTGAGGTAAGAGAGCTAAGCACTGCCTCACCGTGTGGTTCATACAGTGACATTAAGACAAATATCACAGCACCAATTAATTCATAGAGGCTTTTAGTATAGCTGTGGGGGTTTATATGGTGGCTGACTTACGTGGGTGTGTTTGTATATCTGTAAAGATTATGCATAACACACAACTGTCTTCTATTTACAACCACATTTCAACTCAAAGAGCATAATCTTAAACTGAAAGGGAACTATAGTACCCAGTAAATATCAGCACGGTGACATTAACAACATCAAAACTCCACATAGACACACCCCTTGTGCCTGTGAGGGAACATTACTAACCACTGCATTCTGATGCTGCATCTTTTTGAAAATATAATTGATAACTTTTTTTTTTTTTTTCCCCTGCAGAAATGTGAGAATCATACGTGGAAATCTTCGTTGGTATCCTTTTGGGCGTGACTAAGAATTTTGTTTCCAGAGGCTTTTATTTATTTCATCCATCATTAAGGTGTTCTACAAACCACACCGTGTTGTCAAGAGAGAGCCACTACATTCACTTGAGTTTGTCGTGGGATCGACTGTTCAGTCACCTTGTAGTGTTTCCATCACCACTTATACACTGTAGCACCTTTATGATTATGTTTAAAGTATGACAAGCAGGCTGTATGTGCATTTTTGTCACCTGCCATACAACACAGCACCTATGCAGTTGAAGTCATGAGAAGCCGCTGTTGCCTCTATCTTTTGCCAATATCGCAGTGTATTTACTGCTCTGCAGTTTACATGTAACTACTTGGTCATCTCCTTCCTTGACAATATGATCTCTAAGGTACCAAGTTCGACTACACAAAGAGGTGGGATTCAAACATTTTTGTCATCCAATTGTTTATTCATCAGTTTTGTCAGTGTTACTGTAATCATTTGGTTTTCCTTTGTGAAAATCTGCAACATCTGGTTACTCTTGTTCAGAAGTTGATGTGACACAATTTGACCTTTTTGCATGTTCATTTCTACAGATAATCGCATTTCATTTGGCAAGATTCTGTAGTAATTGCATCATGAATGTAAATCACATTGCATCTGATTTTAAAGTGGTGTCTTTACTCTTGTAGTTCTTGATCTTATTAGATTTGCGGTGAAGTGGTGCAATTACACATGCAATGCTTACCACTGGTGTGTTTTCAAGGCTCAGCAAAAGTTGGAAGACGACCAAAGGGATTCTGTCAAGAGAAGAGAGCTTTGCAAAAAGATAAAGCTCCTAAGAGCGGAGATCACCTTACTGGACTCACGAATCCAAGAACCAGAATATATGGTTGCCAGACAAGGTTTGTCCTTCTGCATGATGGTGTTTGGCATCGTTGTGTAATTACATTGTAGGTACGATGTTTCAAATCACCCCTGAGCCACTTAACCAAATGTGTGGCATGTATATTTGGCAATTGTTGATGGTGTATCACAAATGAAAACTTACATAAATCTTGACAGTTTATTAGCTGGGCATCATTATCAATTTAGAATTTTCATAAATCAAAAAAATTCAAATCACTTTCTTGCATGGCAAAAATTAATGTTGGTTTGTGTTTTTCTCTATGCCTAACTGATGCTGCTTAAAGGGTGTTGCCTCTCCATGGCCGCAAATCTGAAATCTTATGTTTTTGTTGGTTTTTTTTTAACTTTTCATGGTTGTAGATGTCTCATGCCAACTGATGTTCTTGTTCTACACAGTGCAGAGTCTTCAGTCTACCTGGGCCAATATGAAGGACCACAAAGTTAAAGAAATGCTTCTCAAAGCTTTCTGGCAGCGCTCCCTTTTCTGCCACAAGATGCTCACTGATAATACGGAAAAGATTAGTGAAGAATGTGACACTCTGGAACTGATGACGAGGTATTGAAATCAAAAAGAAATTGTGAGGTCGTTCCAGATCTGTCATAAACAATGTCGTTGTTAAGACTAAGAGTATGCTTGAATGTGTTACAGATGTGCCTCCGTTGAAGTTCTGTTTCATCTTGAGCTTTTTGACCATCAATATATGGAATCTAAAGGCAAAGGGATGCTCGAGCCACAAGTCCTGGTAAGTGCTGTCCAAAAATGACCTGTATCAAACTTTAAGCTATAAGAGCTATGGTCCTATTATTTTTCATTGACAAGTGTCAAACAGAAAACATACAAAATAAACATTGAACTATGATAGAAGTGCTCTAAAAATGAGTGGTGAATGGAGTTCACTGATACAGCACTTAACAACCCGATCCAACTTTATTTATATATCACATTTTAACACAACAGCCAATGTTGACCGAAGTGCTTCACAATTAAAAGTGATAATAAAACAAACAAACTGATACAAATGGTAATAATTATTGATTGATTGAAAAGGTTTATTTTGGATATGAAGGAATAACAACAACAAAACAGAAAAATCATTAATAAAAACACAACAAAACAGACAAATATAACAGAACAAAGAAAAGCGAAAATAAGTAAATAGATGAACTGATATTTCATTTTATATATAATATGAAATATGAACATTTCTTAATGCAATATAAAACATTCTTACACAACAGTGTCAACAGCCCGTCCTCCTTCCTATACTTAATGAAAACCATGTTTTTGTGCCACTTTTTGAATTGGGTCGTGCTTGGAATATCTTCGGAGAGACGCACCTTGAGTTTCTGCTTGATTATTATGCGTGTCATTTCCAAACTATTATGTTACGAAAGGTGGCTGAGACGAGACATCCTGATGCGATTTGTTGGCCAGCAATTCAGAAACTCCATTGAAATGCAAAAGAAATCGGATTCTAATGTAGCAATATTTTCATAGACGTGAAATCAAATATGTATAATATCACATGAGCTTATGACTTGAAGAAATGAAATGTTTTTTTTTTTTTTTTTTCTTCCTGTCAGCGTGAAGTGAGAAAGCTGTGTGACAGCTTCTTACAGAATTCCAATCAAAATCTTTTGCAAAGTAAAATCTCAGTCGCACGAAGGTAACGATAATATTTTTTTCACACTTAAAGCAACTTAACAGTATGTGTTTAAGGTAATCTTCATCGTTCAGTCACTTCTTTGTTTTTTGTTTTTTTTTTTCCCCCTCAGAAATGATTGGCAACAGACTGTTGTGTGGAATAAGTGGGTGAATGATGTGCAGGTTGGTGTACTGTGGTCATGTTTTACTAAAAGTTACTGTACACCTTTTACATTTAAGGTCAATTGCTCTACTTTTTTTAATTAACAGATTTCTTCTTGTGTCATTAGAATCTGTGGGGTGATTACCCACCAAGCCATGTTCTTGCAGCATTGAGACAGTTGGCTTTAAGAGAACAACTGCACCTGGAGCAGATAAAAGCTTCTCTGGATCAGAAAACGAGATCAACAGCACAGAGGTAGGCAAAGTTTACATGGTCACGTTGATTCTCGCGTCTTAGACTGTATAAATTGAAAGTTTCCATTGTGAGATTTATTTGGCGTGTTCATTTCAGGGCCTATGTAAAAGGGGATCACACACTGGACATGTGCACAGAGAAGGAGAACGGCCTGCCTCCCGTTAAAACGCTGTTAGAGGTGCTATATACACGTGCTCCGATTTTCGTACATTCTATCAATATGGGCCATCCTCCACAAAAACAAGCTTTGTTTCCTAATATTTGTCAGGCAACTGATTATGAAATTGTGTGTGTCTTTTGGCAGGATGCTTGGATGCAGGTGGAGAAGATTTGGGTAGACTTGGCTCGGACTCGCTCCAGACTCCAGACACTCAGAAAGCAGTTCGAGTTCTGCGAGAAGGAGGCTCAGAAGAAGATGTCCGACAAGTTTCCTGATTATTCTTCCACAATGTATGTCCTGTTACTCCATTTCCACTCTGGTTTAGGGGACTCATTACAGTTAGACACAAAAGCCTCGTGTTGGTTATTTTCTTTTCTATATCGTGCAAATTGTGTGATTCGCTTTGCTCTGTCGTCTGATATATATTTTTCTTTTTTTTGTTTCATATTGCTTTTCTTTTAATTATTAGGTTGGTTCTCAAGATGCCCCTGCATCACGTGATGCATGAAGAAAGCAGAGATCACATTAAAAGACGCTGCACTGAACTGAAACAACCCGCCCAATGTGAAGCACAAAGCGGTCTCCAGATGAAGAGGCACTCTGTTGTGACCTTCAGAAAGCAACTGGTGAGAGTCCTTGAGGTTTTTCTTTTTCTCCATACAGAGAACGGGTACCCGTTTGTAAATGTGGTCCTAGATTTTTTGTGCTCTGTTCTTGTATGACAAAAACAGTGGGTATGATGACGGGCAGAGCTGTCACGTAATGCAATATTAGATTAAACATATGCTTTCTTGTTCTGCCTCTGCAGATTGACAAACGGAAGAAGATCAAGGATCTAAATAAAAAGAACTTGATGGCCAGGATGCAGATAGTTTGTTTTCACGCAGAGGTCTGAATGATTTTTTTTTTTTTTTTAACTAGTATTTGTCCTTCAAATGCTGCACTTTCTGAATGGCTTCACAATTGAAATCTTTCTGTTTTTGTTTCAGCTACAAGAACTGATCCAGAAAAGGCTTGTGCTACTTATTGAAGACATCATCACTGCAGCCAGATTTCTTGAGAACTCAGTTTTTAGGGAGGCCAGACAACTGCAAAGAGTTTCCCTTCCTTCTTTGGACTGCAGGAATGTTGAAGGGTAAGAAGACGTTTCAGTCTGTGTTGACATGTCATTCGGTTTCATCAGTATATCACAAAAAGGTCAAACACCACCTGAAATTGGAATATGTTTGGCATTAACTCTTCCAACTTTGGTTCCTTCACTATTTTGTTTAGAGGAATGTTCTATATATTGACAAGTTACAAATTCAGAGCGAAAGCAGTAAATTAGAACATTATCACTGAGCAAACCATCCCCGTTCAACGGCTCTGCCTCCGGGTGCAGTAAAGAGAAATATTTTACTCTTCTCAAGTGCGTTAAAGAAAAGATGTTAAATTATCATTATCAAGAAATGACAAGTGCTGAACAAAATGCTTTTTTTTTTTCTCTAAATCTTGTAGTGAACAAAGAATTCCTGCATCACAGCTATCCATCCATCGCTTACAATCTCAAGTCTTCACCCGCTTGTGTCAGGAACTGAACTTCCCCCTTTACAAGGTGAGTGTTTAGGCATGATGGTTTTATTGTCTCGTTTAAGAAGTAAATCCTGCTTCTTTGTCCTCTTTTCCGAAGCAATGCTACAGAACGTGATTCTGTATCTGGATTCACTGGTGGTGAGTGAGGTCCCTCTAGTGGCAGGGGGAGATATAGGGGTCAAGTCATGAAAATTTTTTTTAATTTTATTTTTTTAATAAAATTCATTAGAAAACACATACAATGATTAAAGAAATATGAAACTTGGAACAAAAAAATATATAAATCATATGATATTTATGTGTGAAATAAGTATATATGTTGTAAGTCCATAGCTAACACGCTAAAGCCTCTGCTACTACTGTATGCTCAGGTCGGCCATGATAGAGGCTCAGGTGGTACAGACTGAACCAGCCACTGCTATGAGATATAGTTGTATATTCTGTATATAGGAGTTGTATAGGAGCTGAGTCCACACAGTTCACTATCAGAAACATTTGACATATTAAATGAAAACGACATGAGTTTTGAGCAGCTTTAATCCTGTATCAGCCAAGAGCGTCATGTACTTCCCAAACTTCAGTCATCTGCTCATCTTAAAGCTTAGATGTTTGTTTTTTTTTTTTTTAGACTTTACTGCAATGAAATTCAAAATCAGCTAAGATTTTGCCTGTAAATAGTGATGTGTTTGAACATGTGATATGTTGTGTTTGGTCGACGGAGAATAAAAAGAAACAATGTTTTACTGCAGCTTGGCTGAACAATCGTACTGGGCAGTATAGTTTTACATATCAGCCTGTTAGTTAGTGTGACATAACCCGTCAAAATGCAACAGACATAAATAAAACATTTGGAAAATTAAAACCTTTTAAACTCGAACCTGTTCTGACATTTTTTAAATAAAATGCCGAATGTTCTTGTTTTAAACTTTTGTAACTTGCATATTTTACGCCAGTGTAGAGGTACGCATAGGATCTGTCAACTGGTAATCAAACCGCTCGTTGATGATTCCAGAAATATCTGTGGTATAAAGTCAGCCTTGTGAACCTGTAAGTGTCAATCATGTTACTGTACATGCATCTGCACATGAAAAGACGCAGACGGTAAATTTAGCCATTTAAGTACCATGTGTTTATGAGTAGTTAATTTGGTTGACTTATATCTCTTGCTACAGAAATGGTTTATTGGTGTCATAGAACCAAGTGCAGACTTGATGATAAGAACTATGATCTCAGTATACTTATAATATATTTTGACATGATTCTCCAGTCACCATCACCTTAGCTTCAATGATCCTCAGGTAGACCTTACCTCAGTTTTATTAGTGTGCTGATGGACACTGCAATACATTTCACAGAAAATATTTACCTTAAAATTTGCATAGCAGCTGCTTTGGAGTTGTTTATCGAGTGTTGTGAAGAGATTGACAATCGCCGTCATTTCTTAACGTCCCAGACTTTCTCTGGCAGAGGCGGTAAAGTAACTGTTAACGTTTATGTTACTGCACAGATGCACTAGACCAACATCCTTCTGTTCATTAAGCTTCTTTGACAACTCTCACAATGTGCTTTTGTGAGTGTGCATTTATTGAATTTATAAAATATCCTTTCTTTTTTTCGTTGTCTGTCTTTGATGCAAGCTGACTTTTCTTGTAACTCTCACGATTCAGGCTCCGGGGGAGCTGTGGGCTCGGTCACGCTCCAAACAACATGAGTTGCGTTGTCTGCACTGGATTGTGCAACATCACAACGACGATCTGCTGAAAATAATGGAAAACGCTAAGTGGCTGGATTCATCTGATGAGAGCGGTAATGAGCCGCTATTAGAAATTTCACACAAAGTTTTGTTACCCGTGCAAATAAAATGTTGGAACTCATATGTAAAACTTGTAGTGACAATTGTATTTTGTTTGTACTTCGGCTTCCAGATTTCCTGTCCAAAATGAGAGAAGAAGATTCAAAGCGCATGAAGTCACTGGTACAGAAAGCCAGAAACCTTTCCCACTTACGTGACAAAATCTTGTCTTTGGAGTGGAGAGTGAAATCTGCCACCACCCTTTGGTGAGTCGTGTTTCTTTAGGATGAAACTCATTTTAAAAGAATAGGAATGATATTCATGTGCATTTTAACATTTTATACCTTCTGGCTTTCTTCCTGAGATATGAGATCAACCCCTTTGTACACTTCTCGACTTCAACAAGTCTTAAGCTTCACTAAAAATTTACAAAAATGTAGCCAAGCTCATGCTAAACTTAGTTCAACTTTTACAAGCTAGACGTGTGCAGCAGAAATACAATTCCAAAATTTGACCTGTGCATAAGTTTGGTGTTGCTTTCTGAAATGACAACACTGACACGAGTCTGCATTTTATGCAGTTTTGCCCAAAATATACTTCCCCACCTCTCCCACTGGCGCAAGACCATTAAGACATTTAGAAACTATGAAAAGGACCTTTAAAATCAATCCTGAAACAAAAGGGGTGCCAATGCAGCGATTTTTTTTTTTTGTTTTAAACCCAATGAAACATGAATCCTCCTTCTGGTCCTCATTAGCACACGTGCAGCTGAATTCTGGAGTAATTGGAGGTGTGAGATACTATTTTTGGAGACACCAGAATGCAGTGCATTTCAGTGATCAATACGACTGGAAATAAAATCATGAATCAGCATCTCTCTGTTGGCCAAAGAGAGAAATGGGCAGGCTCTGGCTATATTTGTTTTATTTTTATTCATCACAGTATGGCTTTGAAATGCCGCAAATGTACAAATCAAAAGTTTCAATATAGACACACACGATACCAGAAGACGACAAATAGGTAAAACTATTATATACAATTACCACAAGCAGGCAATACACACAGTGAAAAATGCAGCAGGTGTTTACAAAAGAGAGACAGCGCAGTCTGTGTGATGTGCATAAAGTGTAATGCTGCAGTGCCCACAGTCATGTGTCTATTGTCCGTGTTGGTGAGGTGCTTACTGGAGGTCGGAGTTCACAGTCCTGACAGATTGAAGGAAGAAACTCCTCCTGAGCCTCTTAGTTTTCACCTTGATGACGGGAAGGCGTTGGCCGGGGCACATCCACATCGACAGTTTGATGTGAAAGTGTTGAGGATCCGTCACAATCCAGTTGTGGATCTCCTGGAGGGTGAGGAGTGGTGTACCCGTCTCTGCTGACCTCGGCACCCTCTGCATGGCTTGTCGGTCTCTTGTCGTACCACTGGGTGATGTTTACAGTCTCCACCAGTCCACAGTAAAAAGTCATGTTGATGTTCAGGAGCAGTTTGGGGTCCTGACACAACTGTGAGAGCTTTCAACCTCTCTTGCGCACCACCCTGCTCATCACTGTTGCTGATTCAACCAACCACCACTGTCAGTCACAAATGTCACGATGGCGTTGGAGCTGCTTGTGGCCACACAATCATGAGTGGACACGGTGAAGAGTAGCAGTCTGAGGACGCAGTAATGTGTTGTTGAGGATGTGGGAGCTGAAGTTGTGCCACAGACCACCTGAGTTCTGTCCGACAGAAGGGCTATAATCCAGGCTCACGAGGAGGTGTTGAGCCCCAGGCTGGTCATCTTGTGGAGGAGTTTGTTGGGGACTATGGTGTTGAAGTCTGAGTGGTTGGGATCTAAAAAGCAGGTGGCTGGGTTTTATGTAGGGAGAAAAGTCTTCCAAGGGTCTCCGAATCAACCAGACCAAAACTGTCCAATGTTTCCTCAGGTGAAAGCAAACCTTCCCAATTATTTAAAACATATTTCTGGTCTGGTAGAATGTCAGTAGATGGTAGTTCTACTTCGAAAAGGTGTTCATATAATCCTTTATTAACATTACAGTCACGTCTTTTTTTTACACATGGTTTTCTCTGTCTTTTATGTAGGTGGAATCAACCAGCTCAGTATGCTCGTCCAAGGGACTCCCAAAGAGGAGCGACTTATGTGCAATGGCTACAAAGGTGGAAATTAGCTGTGCTACAATTATAATGGCTGCTGCAGCCATCCATCCTTTGGAGCCATCCAACTTTGGCTTCAGACCCTCACGTCTGTTCATTGACTCAAGTCGATGCTGGGTGAGGGACCAGGAGCAACACACACACAAACATACACGGTCATATAAGTAAATGTAAATATGTCAAATCGTTTTAATGTGTTATTTTTACTGTATTTAACAGCATTCAGAACAAAGAACCACTCTCTGTCGATCTTCTGTACTGCTCTATCACAATATGCATGTCTTTTGATACACCTGAATGAGCAGAAGAAAATGCACACATGGAATGTGCCAACTGCACATGCAACAAAACATCTATTTCTAATGCTTTTAAATGTCACTGTGGCTGCAGTGTACTGGTAGATTGAATGTACATTCGCACATGAGTAACATTTTTTTGGGATGTTTTCCAATTATATTAATAAATTGTTTTAAACCTACAATGTTTAATCTGTCTTTCTTGAACTGCACCTACATCTATCTTCTGTTCTGCTGTATCATGTTCCGGGGGTGCTTTGGTCAATCCCAGATGTCTTATGGGTGGAGGCAGGTTTATATCCTTGATAGATCACCAGTCCCATGCAAGGCAAACAGAAAGAAACAGTCAAACAAACTTACATTCCACCTCGGAGTAATATTACAATGAGCAACTAACCTTAAATGCATGTCTTGGCTATTTGGAGGGGGGGAGGGAGTACATGCAGGGGGAGGATTGGCAAACTCCATATAGAGAGAGGCTCTCCAATCCTGAAGTAGAACCGGAAGATCGAGGCACCGACTCTTATTGTACCGTGGTGATTTATAGACAGATCTTTTCCAAAAATCACTGTGACCTCTTGGATATCAAAACACGTCCTGTCTTGAACTGCACTGAGAGCAACTTTTGAGTTAGTGAGCCCTGCCTGCAGGTCTTCTACTGTCAGAATAACCAGTCTCCGCGCCACACACATACGCGCGCGCCCCTCCTGAATGGGCTGTAGATGTCTATCAATAGCGCAGAATCGATCACGTCTCTCGGTCGGTGCTCTCTCTCCGTTTTCGGTGTTGTGATTGTGTGCGCTGTGTGTGATGTGCGGAAGAGCCATGGAGAATGGTAGTAACATTGTTTCTTTGTAGCAGTGAAGGGGAAGTGGAGCAATCTGATTCTTGTGAACTCGGCTCCTCCCATCGTTGCGGCTGCGCAGTTACATTTTTCACTCTTTCAATTTTTCACTCCTACTCTGGCTTCCGGACGCCAAGAGAAGACCGCTGCCGCCGAATTTAAAGAGACAGGAGATAGTTACTTTAAATACGATAAACGGCAACCATTGTCCCTGAGCTTATTTTACGACGCTTCTTGCCTTCGCTTGTTGGAGTCGATGGCGGCGTTTAATCAAAGTCGCGGCGAGTAGCAGCCTGTCTGTCATCACCCTCCACTCTCCGCTGGCTTTTCCGTCCTTTTTCTGCCTCTGTGCCGAGACTGTCCAAGCTAGGCAAAGTAGGGTTCGCTCGCTGGCAGGCTGGCTCCCCGACCGAGGGAACGGTTTGTCGGCTAGCCAGCAACTGGAGGTAACCCCGGAGCTTTCCCTCTCAAGTTGTGGTTAGCGGCTCTCAAAAGCCTCCCGTCGCCGGGGATCATGGCGAAGATTCAGACGCACAGCACGGCGAAGCAAATAAACCAAATCCAAGACAAGCCTTACGTTATTTCGCAAAAACAAGTGCAGCAGCAGCACTTCCAGAAGCTGAAGGTAAGCAGACAACAGACACGACGAGGGAAAAGTCCCTCGGAGAGTCACAACCATTTTGTTGGTCCGAGCAGGCGCCGTGGATTTGAAGCTTTTTCTCTCTTTTCCCCCCGCTGCCGTCGAGAGTAGTGAAAGGAACGGCTGGCTAGCGTTAGTTAGCTCGCTGGCCTATTAAAAGTAATTCATTGCCGAACAGCCAAACGGTGACATTTGAGGTTAGACGCGAAGGCTTGTGTATTTTTTTCTCGGTTCGGGAGTCGTGTGAGAGACACTCGGAAAGGCACAGTTGGCGATACTTTCCTATTTACGCTAGCGGGAGCAGCAGACTCAGAGCTCGGTTAGTGGGAAGTTCCTCCTTGTTCGTTTTTTTTTTCTCTCTCTCAGCCACCCTGAACAAAGTGGAGGACGTCAGCCAGGCTAGCCAGGAACGGCTAATTCAGTTCATCAGCAGCTTCATTACACCTTCTCTTTGTTAAGCCACTGTTTTTAATGCATAGCACTGTTTTTGTGCCAACGCGACATCGTTGGCCGGGGACCAGCTGTGACTAAACGTATTGTGTAAAAAAATAAATAAATAAATAATAAAAAATTGTATGCGGGTAGGTGTTGTAAGTGTTGGTGGAGTTATTATCGTCAGTTGACTGGCTGTTGGCTAGCGTTAGCTACAACCAGCCTCTTCAGATGTGGACTGTTTGTGACACTGTGCTTTGTGTGAACACATATTTTTCCTGTCGCAGCCTCAACTAGCCCGGGTTGTTGTACACTGAAAGCTGTGGACAGTGAACAAAAGCTGCACGGTATCTTTCGTATTTTGTCCCCCTTATTTATTTATTTGTTTATTCGGCTGTTAGTTGAACAGCTAACTACTGGATTTGTTGATTTTCTTCGCACCACTACTGGCAGTAAATGCCGCAAGCACTATATAAACACTCGTCGTCCACTTCCTTCTGTACAGTCGTACAATCATGTGTGACCCGCTACAACACACCAACAAAGACAATATTCAGTCTCGATGGGGCTGTCTAAGGTTTAATTTTTCCATCTGGGTTGTAGTCACGTTGTGGATTTTGCAGTGCCATTGAACTGTTTTTTAATGTTGTGGCCTCCTACATTAAAGTAGCTGTATATTAACAGTCCCTTTAATATGGTGTATGTTAGTGCACCTATCGCTCATATACTTCTGGTTACATGATCTGGTTCATAGGTTTGTTGAATTTGATTGAGCTATATTTAATCGTGAGGTTATACACACTGTGAATGGGCTGTGTGCATGGCTTGTATATAGATGAAGTGGAGAACACACACACACACACGCACACACACACACACACACACACACACACACACACACACACAACATACTTTGCCTCACTGTATATTCTTCTCTTTTCACAGGTTGAAGATGCCTTGTCATATCTGGATCAAGTCAAAATTCGTTTTGCGAATGACCCAGGCATATACAACAAGTTTCTCGACATCATGAAAGAGTTCAAGTCACAGAGGTATCAGTGGCAATTGTTGCAGTCTAATGACTAGTATGACAAAAGTTTTTTTTAAACTTTACTTGTGCATTTTGAATTAAGTTACTTCCTGTGCAAAGTCTTAAAATGTAATGGAGACCATGTGAGCATTTTTGCAAAATGGCATTGCCCAAGGGTTTACCAGACATTTTAAAGGTAGTCGGTAATTTTGCAATTGTAGATTTTCTTACTGTAGTAATGCAACAGGTATTATCGTTTTGTAAATGCAGATTGTGCTGACAGGATTTATAATTACTAATTAGTTAATACGGTAGTCTTTCTCTCCCTCAAAATTTTTTTTTTTAGCTAAACTGTAGTCAGCTTTCTTTCAGTGCATTAGATATGCAATTATTCTTTTATTTTGCCTCTGTTAACCACCATACAAAAATACCTTTGCCTGTTTTCTTCAATAGCATCGACACACCAGGTGTGATAAACAGAGTGTCGCAACTGTTTCATGGTCACCCAGATCTTGTCTTGGGCTTCAATGCCTTCCTCCCTCCGGGATATCGGATAGAAGTCCCTAAAAATGGGGTAGCCTTCCTCCAGTCCCCATTCTCCACACAGGTAAGACACTGTGCTTAGTTTTGGACTTGATGCATGAGGAAACTACTGCCCAAGAGAGAACGGAGAGGCTTCGGCCATGATGAGAACTCTGCTTTTCAAAGAAAAAACAATATTTCAAGCTGTCGCTGTAATATTTTCTTGTACTTGAATAAGATGCGTTGTTTTCTTTTTTAATATTAAAACTTTGTTTTTATTTCTGATCTGTGTATGAACCTCATTGCAACTTCTATTAATCTCTACTTATATATGTATGAACCAAAGCAATTGTGAATGCAATGAAATGTGTGTGAATTCTTGATAGAATTAACTGCATAAAATTCTTACAAACTTTTTGTTTGTCCACTGAGTTTCACATGCTTATTTTCACTTCACAACGACCATTTCCTCTGCAGCTTGACAAGCCAAAGATAACAACAATATGATAAAATATTAAAATACAACCACAAATGTAATGTATCAGGTAGCATTTTTTTCCCATAATAAAGATGCTTGTTACGTTCACCTTTTTACCTCAAATACAAAAATTGTAAGTCAAACTGTAGAAATAATAGTATGATTGAAAAAAAATTTATTTTCCCATACATATTGATTGTGATCTGGTATAGCCTATACCAGATCACATGACTGTATATTTACACACTCTACAGTTCTCCTGTTGTTGATTTGTGCAGGTGTCCCCAGGCCAGCAGGGGAAAAGTCAGACCACTCCTGCAGTGGCCACGTCCTCAGGTAGTGCCTCTGCCACCCACAGTGATCCTGGATCTGGCCAGGCCTGTGAGGTCAAAGGATCTTCATCAGAGTCTATATCCTCCTCAACCTCAGCAGGCCCCCCAGAGCCCCCCAGCAGGCTCTCACTTCCCCTGACAAGCAGAGACAGCCAGAATCAGGCCACCACCTCCTCTGTATCCCCACCTGCCTCAGAGACGAGTCCTGTGGAGTTTGATAGTGCCATCAGCTACGTAAACAAAATCAAGAACCGTTTCCTGGACCACCCAGAGATCTATAGAGCCTTCTTAGAAATTCTGCACACCTATCAGGTACTGTTGGAATAAGGACTTGTGTTTTGGATGCATGTTGTAATATAGTATGTTTTTATATTCACTGTGAAGATGAGAGTTTTTTTTTTTTTTTAACCTGAAATGTTTTGACAGTAGGTGCATCCAGCAATGGTATTCAATAATTGAACCTGTGTTATTTGCTCATTTGCTTTTAAGTCATATTAAATTGGATTTATAAAACAAGTATAAAGGTGAAATGGCAAGTTTCTGCCATGATCTTTTTCATGGAGGATAGTGACCGTTTCTTGTCTCCTGCCTAATGTTTGTGACCAGGCCAAATAATTGTATTGGATTACTTGTATATTTGTTCTATTCAACACTGATTTGAGTCTGTACATTTTAAGACTTCTTTTCTTCCTTAACTTCACAGAAAGAGCAGTTAGAGGTGAAGGAGAGTCGCGGCAGCCGGGGCAGCATTGGGATGACTGAAGATGAGGTGTTTTCTAAAGTTGCCAGTCTCTTCAAAGGACAAGAAGACCTACTAGCCGAGTTTGGACAATTCTTACCTGACGCAAAGAGATCACTGGTTAGTCAGGCAGCAACGGCATAACTGATGTTAATCCACTTTCAAAGCAGGAGGCGTTTTGAACATTAAAGACTCAAAGATTTGCAGTCAGTCTTGGCGACTCCAACATGTTCCTTTTCACCCTTTCAATTCTTTGATTTGAGTTTGAATGTTTTTGCATTTCTGTCTGTTTGTAAAACCTTCAATAATATTTATACTTAATTGTCATTCAGTACACACATTTTCTCTTCTGAAACACGAGTTGAAAGTGTTATCCACGAATGAAAGGTCAACTTAATGTACAATTGAAATATGTCATGATAATTCTCTTTTATTTTCATACTTGATAGCATCTGAATTCATATGTCTTATTGTTATTTTATTGTGTGTTTGAGAAAATGTTATTTCTATTGATGTAATTATAGGTTTAAAAGTTTGACTTTCTGGTATTCTTTCCTGCAGTTCACTGGGAGCTCACTAACCGGGGGTAAAGAACAGTTGAAGCGGCCAGAGGACGACGACACAATAACCAAACAGAACAAAAAGAGGCCAAGGCCTGTACTCCTGCAGCACATGTCTCCACTACTCAAGGTACACTCTTTATTAATGAAAACCACATGCATATGTCCTTGATGTCAAAAGCATTTGAAACATTATAAAAGCTGCATGCTTTAACTGCAGTAACACAGATGACTTGAGTGTATGAAGATTATTTAATGTGGCTTTTTTTTTCCCGTTTAGAAAAAAATGAAGTATTCCTGTACCAAAGACCAGTCATTTGCTTCAGTCGGTAAACATGGAGTCTTGAGAGAGTTTTCCTTCTTTGATAAGGTAAGATGTTGGCTTGAACCTATTCCACCTTTGTTTTCTTTAATTCAGCGCTTTCTATTTGTATGTTGCTTATAAATGGTTTTGTCTAAACTCTTGGTCCGTCCATCTTGCGTTCAGGTTCGCCGCCTATTTAAAAGCCAGGAAGTGTATGAAAACTTCCTGCGCTGCATCGCCTTGTTCAACCAGGAGGTAGTTTCGGGAGCCGAGTTGCTGCAGCTTGTTACACCTTTCCTGGGGTGAGTGGATAGAAAGACACTTGACCTGGATAAATGTGTGGGAATTACTTGATAAAGAGATGGAAATGAACAGATTAATTATGTGCAGCAAGCTTAACACATCTGTGGTACTGGGTCCTGAAATGATCATTGTTATGGTACCATACAGTATTCTCATTTACAGAACACTCCTTTTTTAAGTTGGTGGTAAACACTTTGTTTTAGGTCAGCTGATGTCCTGATTTTTCTATCATTCATGATTTCACCCATCTCTCTCCAGGAAATTTCCCGAACTGTACACACAGTTCAAGTCATTTCTGGGGGACAAAGAGCTCTCTCATGCTGTGTCAGGGCTGTCTGATCGTTACATGGAAGGGGGAGGAGGCAGAGAGGTGGATTATGCCTCCTGCAAGCGCCTGGGGTCCAGCTATAGAGCGTTGCCCAAGACCTACCAGCAGCCTAAATGCAGTGGGCGAACTGCCCTATGCAAGGAGGTACACCAATGTCACATTTTTAGCAAAGAAATCCCAGTAATTCGTTCTTTCTCTTAAATTGAGGTTTACCTTTTGCATTGTAAGCGAAGTTTCATGTGTCACTTCTCAAGCATACGTGCATCTTTTTATATCTTATACTTGCAAATGGAGTTTCCATCATTGTACTAGATTTGCAGAGTTTTCTCCAAAGTTTGGATCCGGCTCTGTTGGTTTGTGATAGCAGTCTTCCTTTTTTCTGCCAATTCTGGTGCAGTGCTGCATTATGTGGCACATTACTGCCACCTGTAGATCAGTATTGTAGTGGGACAAGAAACGTGCACATTTCATCTATGTGCATGTCCATGCCACTGCAGATGTAAGAACTAACTTATAAAAGAACTGTAGAAATGGATGTTACAATGTCATTGTTACATTTTGTGCTGTCAAGACAGTCTCATGTGTATTGACATTTCACTTGTCTGTGTAGGTATTGAATGACACCTGGGTGTCATTTCCTTCCTGGTCAGAAGACTCTACCTTTGTGAGTTCAAAGAAGACTCCGTATGAGGAACAGCTGCATCGATGCGAGGATGAAAGATTTGAGGTGTTTACAACTAATGGAATTTTGTTACAAACTTGTGTCACGTAGCAATTTACTCCATATGCATTTAATCTGTCCTCACTTGCTCTTTTACAAGAGAATGTTCGAACCCTCACAGCAGCTAACACTGTACCAGAGTTGATATTTTACCTCTAAAATCTGACTGTAACTCTTGCAGTTGGACGTGGTTCTGGAGACAAACCTGGCCACCATCAGGGTACTGGAGAGTGTCCAGAAGAAGCTGTCGCGACTGTCACCAGAAGATCAGGATCGATTCAGATTAGACGACTGTTTGGGCGGGACCTCTGAGGTCATTCAGCGTCGGGCAGTGTATCGTATCTATGGTGACAAAGCCCCTGAGATCATCGAGGGACTGAAAAGAAGTCCTGCTACTGCCGTGCCTTTAGTGCTGAAGAGGTCAGCATTGTATTTTTTTCCTTGTCTTTTTTGCATTATGTTTTTCAGAAGCACTTGCAGAGATTTCTGCCATGTTTGGTGGACAATGTTAATTTCTGTGCCTTCATATAAACATGCAGTGACATAATGTTCATTTGACAAACTTTAATTTTATATGTAAATGTCACTGTAATTGGAGAAATAAGATTGCAGTCGTGAATCAAGTTTAATTTTACATCAAAATTGGATGGAGCGTTAAAGCAGCTTAGAATATATAGGAAAAGTTTGACTATAAGTGAGTACGTTTCTTACTAACAAGGCAGTGCTGTGCCATAGAATTGAAATATTATGGAAAAAAGGCACAGACTTTCTTTCTTTTTTTTTTTAAACATTCAAGCATTTACTCTGATGAAATGGTAATGTGGCACATAGCTACTTTTTGTGAAGCAGCAGCATCATCATTAAAGCTGTATTTCCCTCTCCAGGTTGAAAGCGAAGGAGGAAGAGTGGAGAGAGGCCCAGCAGGGTTTCAATAAGATTTGGAGGGAACAGTATGAAAAGGCCTACTTGAAGTCCCTCGACCATCAAGGAGTCAACTTTAAACAGAATGACATGAAGGCTCTGCGCTCAAAAAGTCTTCTCAATGAGATTGAAAGTGTCTATGATGAGGTAAAACCTTTTATGCTTTTTTTGTTGTCACTGATAGGAAACACAATTAGGGGAAATCCATAAGGTGAATTTGGTTGTTGACATACATACAGTAATATTAATTAACAGGATTGCGTCACATGAAAAAAAATGTACACCCACACTAAAGGTTTACTGTGGTGGTCACATTTATAATGAAATGTGTATACATTTATAGTTTAGTTAATAATACTTTACTGAATTGATCCATCTGTGGACGGCCACATTACAATGCTTTGGGTAGCTGGTGGGGTTCATTGTTGGCCTGTCCGCCGTGGGGATCGCACCTGCAACCACTTGATCTGATTCAAAAGAAAATTTAAACAAATTGAATAGATGGTTGATTTTTGTAGGTTTATAGACGCTGACCATGGAAAATGTTGGCAGCGGCAAATATTTGCTGGACTACAGAGTTTAAGAGTACACAAAAGATTTTTGGAATTTTGGATGAAAAGAAAAAAAACCTGACTCGTATACGGCAGTGCGAAGACATTTCTAGATTGACAGTTGTCTGATAGATTTTTTTTTTTTTTTTTTACAAGTTATCCTTGGTGATAATGTCTTGCTTTTTGTACACTTCTCTTGCAGTGACATTGGTGTACTGGTGTTGTTACGGGTGAACACAAATACCCCATCATACATATAATCCCAACAAAAAGGGATTTTTCTATAATGTCTCCTTTAATTCAAACATAGCTGTTTATTAAGTGATTAAATGACTTTGGAGGTATATTTACATGCTACCCCAGATAAATAGCATGACATAGTTGAAAGGTATTGGGTGAAGTTTAACAAACTTTATTTGGAGATCATTATGCCATTTCTTTGTATGTTGTAAACTTGTTGTTGAATGAAAACTTTAACTGCGATGTAGCTTCCACATTCCAGTTTACACATCCAATTTAAATTTGTTGGATTAATTACTGTGCAGCTTATTTATTTATCTGTATTATTTTTTGTCCCATCTATCTTAGCGTCAAGAGCAAAGCACAGAGGAGGGTGGAGTTGGCCAACAAGGCCGTAATGGCTCTGGTTCGGCCTCATCCAGTGAGCCACACATGGTGTTTACATACGAGGACAAGCAGATCCTCGAGGATGCTGCGTCTCTGATAATCTACCATGTCAAGCGTCAGCCCACGATCCACAAAGATGACAAAGACCACATCAAGCGCATCATCCAGCACTTTGTCCCCGACCTCTTCTTCTCCCGCCGTGGTGAGCTCAGTGATACAGAAGAATGGACAGATGAGGAAGCTGAGCAGGAGGAGGGAGGCGAAAGGGGAGCAGTTGGAGCAGCAGCAGGTGGAGGAGGAGGAAATGGTAGTTCTAGTAACTCATCGGGAGCAGCAAGTGGTCAATCTCAGCCTCAAACTGCCCAGTCCCAGACGCAGTCCCAACCACAGCAGCACCTCAACGGCGAGTCCAGGAGGAGGCGCTGCAGCCCACCTCAACCCACAGACACGGAGGCCTCTACAACCTCCAGTAGCATGAGCCAGCCTGCAGGAACTACTGCTTCTACTCCTGGATCTACACCCATGGAGACGGGGTCGGGCGTAGTGGGGGAGAAAGTGGACCTGCGAGACCCTGAAGCAGAGCACCAGAAAGAGCTGGATGGCGTCTACAACCTTTTCTTTGTCAACAACAACTGGTACTTCTTCTTGCGGCTTCACCAAACTCTGTGCTCACGGCTGTTGCGAGTGTACCGACAAGCCGAAAGGCAGCTGCTGGAGCACCGAGCTGAGCAGAGCAGAGAACGGCTGCTGATGACCGAGGGAAGGAGAGAAAAGGCCTGCGACCTCGCCATGGAGCTCCGCCTCAAACAGCCCAGTAAGTTCAGCTACTATTAAAATGGATTCATCTAAATATCTTTTTTTATATGTATATTCTGTTGTCATGTTCAACTTGAGTCATGCTGCTATAACTAATGTATCTCCCCCTTTTGCTTCTGCAGGCGAAGTTGAGTTGGAAGAATACTATCCAGCCTTCCTCGATATGGTGCGCAGTCTTCTCGATGGAAACCTGGACTCCACACAGTACGAAGACACGCTGAGAGAGATGTTCACCATCCACGCTTACATCGGCTTTACCATCGACAAAGTCATCCACAATATTGTTCGGCAGGTAAAAAGAGCTTCCCTGAACACTGAAGGCTTTTAATCAAACTGTAAAGTTTTAAAATGTCACCGTTTACAATTTTGTGGGACTTTTTTCTCGCCCTTCAGCTGCAGCACCTGGTGAGCGACGAGGTGTGTCTACAGGTGGTCGACGTTTACCTGGCTGAGCGGAAGCGGGGTGCAGCCGGAGGAAATCTCTCCTCTCAGTGTGTGAGAGCGGCCTGGGAGACCAGCTACCAGTGGAAAGCCGAGAGAGTCATGGCGGAAGAAAACTGCTTCAAGGTGATCAAACGGTCCTCTTAGGTGTTTAGATAATATATTTGTCCCTGCCAAATTGCTCTGTTATGAAGTAGTGATTGTATTTTGTATCGGCTCTATTTTCTCCGTTTTCTGCTGTTCAGTAATTTTGAAAGGACGGTAAAATCTGAGAGGACATGAAAATGTTTTTGTTAAGATAGTATGACCATGACTGAAGGGAAAGAGTTTTTGTGTGGGTCACTGCTCCCGACCATTTTAAGACTTTGTGTTCAAAATCTTTGAAGAAGTTCATTGTAGGTTTTCCAGTTATATTGACTGATTTTTGAAGATGAAACTTCTAAGCTTTCATAACAAGATGCGAACAAACCTTAGGAGCGCGAGGCACATCAGGAAAAACATGATATGACTCCAACTTAGGCTCGACGTGATATGTAAGAATTTAAAGTCTCATATAATGTCATTATATTAGTCAGAGTTAACTTCATATAATTAATTGTGATGTGCCACTTGATTAAAAAAACAAATCTAGTTTTCCCAACACTGCAAACAACAGTGGTGTTTGTTAATTAATGTTCGTATATTCAAAGTTATCCTAAAAAAAACAAAAACTTCAAACTTAAAAAGTGTATACAAAGAAAGAGGTCATTTGTATTTAAGTTCAAGCCTTTTTACTAAACTGAAATGTGATTGTTAATTCCATAAAGACAACAGAAATGTGCAGTGTCCTGGAGCGGCTCCGTCTGATAACAGCTTAGGGAGCTGTCGTGCTTTATCTGCAAAAACTCACGACGCACCTCAATTTCCCAACGAGCCTAATCCTAACTCTGCACCGTCAAATTAAAGTGCTTCGAATGAAATATACCAACAAGCGGCGGTGCTCATGTTGGATTCAATGTCTGTGATTAGATCTTTGTCCGCTACGTTCATCCTTTTACATCTCACCACATATCTGAGGACTGGGAGCGAATGTTGCACGTTGGGCAAACAGAGTCCTGCATTCAGGGTCAGGCAGTGCTGCTAAATGTTCAACATGTTGTATTTGCAAGTGACTATGCGAGTCGGTCATGTTACCGGAGGACCATATCGCAGCGTGGCGCTGTTTGATATCGGCTCCTGTTTTGTCCACTGCATCACTCAACTCGGACGTCTGCATCCCTGTTTGAAAAGGCAAACCCCAATTGCACAGATATCTACTGCTCTGGCCTGATGGACTCGGTGTCCACTTACTTAATGTCAGACTGATATCGGTATTGCGGCTGAAATATCAATGTTGTATTCTTGAAAAAAAACATTTATGTACTTAAGTATTCATATTTTTGCACAGCCCTTCATCTAAAATGTGTGACTTTATCCACAAGTGGTCTGCTCGTGTTTCTTTGCCATCAGGTCATGTTTATTCAAAACAAAGGTCATGTGACGATGACAATCGAACTGTTGGACACTGAGGAGGCTCAGGCTGATGATCCACTTGACGTGCAGGTGAATGCATGTCAATAGACTATTTCTGAACTTTTTTCAACACATTAGTATGGAAAAGAATCGAGTAAATGTTGAATTTGACATGATTTATAATTTTTTTTAATCTCCCTCAGTGCCTGTCGAGCTACATGGAGCACTTTGTAGGAACAGAGTCCAGCCTGTGTTCGCAAGCTGAGGGATACTTCTTCAAACCTGTATTCCTGCCCAGGTAGGAGCATCAAACATGCTGTGTCCACACGTGTTTTTGTGCATTTTGGCTGCATTATATGCGATAATTTTTTCACGTCATCACCAGTTTAAACAAGTATTTTGAAGTAGTACATTTCATTTTAAATTAATTTGCTGACCAGTTTCCAAAATGTAATCTTAAGTCAGACTTTTTGACACGCTTTCTCATTTAGTGTTTTTTTTCTTTATTTTCTTGACTATTTACTTTGTAGATTCTCACTGAAAGCATGAAAACTATGAAGAAACCTGCATTGAATTATGTTGTAAACAAAACGGTATGAAATAACTCTCAACATGTTGTATATTTTACATTCTTCAAAATAGCCACTCTTTGCTTTGATTACTGCTTTACACACTCTGGGATTCTCTGGATGAGCATCATGTGATCGTCACTTGAAATAGTCCTTCCAACAATCTTGAAGGAGTTCCAGAGATGCCCAGTACTTGTTGGCCTTGTTCCCTTCACTCGGCGGTCCATCTCATCCCAGCCATCTAGATTGGGTTTAGGTCAGATGACTTCTCTTACAAAAGTTGCGGATGGTACAGAAAGAACGGTACCCAACCGTTATGACTTTTCTTAAGCCCCCTCCATTGAGGTACCCAGCACATCAGTACAGGTTCTATAAAGAGCAGGTACAACATGGCCGTCTGCTGATTGGCGGTGATGATTGTCACTCTCGACTAGCCTGCGCTATCTAAATATCTCATCGGATGGTTAAACGTTGTTTACATACGCCAGTTTGCGCACACTGGCTGTTTTTGTTACTTGGTTAATTGAAATGTCGGCGCTCTACACAGCAGCCTGGTGTTCCGACGAGGTGGAGACGCTCCTCTCTGTAACAGGAGGAGATTCAGCGGGAGCTGGATGCCGCTGTTTATACTTCCAACGTTTTTCAAGCTGTGTCACAGAAAACGGAGGCTCACGTCTCTGTTGTGCTGCACCAAATGTGTTCTGCTTTGGTCCTGTGGTCACTGATGTGTAATGATGTGACATACCTGCTTTGCTGAACGGTGTTCACAACCCCACCTACATTACTCTGATGGAATCGCGCAACAGATTTGGGTCTGGGTGTGCTTTGCCTTACCGAACTGGCACATACTGCTCGGTGGGAAGGAGGTTGAAGACACGAGTGGAACCAAAGATCTCAAATTTGTACTCGTCAGACCAAAGCACAGGTTTTCCACTGGTCTAATGTCCATTCCCTCTGTTTCTTGGCACAAACAAATCTTTTCTGCTACTTGTCTTTCTTTAGTAGAGATTTCCTAGCAGCTATTTGACCATAAAGGCCTGACAGTCTCCTCTGAACAGTTGATGTAGTGATGTGTCTGCCACTAGAGCTCTGTGCAACATTGATCTGGGCTCTGATCTGAGGTGGTATTAACATGTGATTTCTGAGGCTGGTGACTCGGATGAACTTCTCCTCGGCAGCAGTGGTGTCTCTTGGTCTTTCTTTCCTCATTTCAGCCAGTTTCGTCGTAACGCTTGAGAGTTTTTGCAACTGCACTTGGGGAGACATTCAAAGTTTTTTTCAATTTTCCGAGTTTACTGGCTTTCTGTTAATAAAGTAATGATCGGCTGTCATTTGTCTTTACTTAGCTGTATGGTTCTTGCTATAATAGGAATTCTAACACTTGTGAAATAGAGCTGTCAGCTGTGTACCAACCTGACTTCTGAAGATCACAACCCCATTAAGAAGGCAGGAAATTCCAAAAATCAACCTTGACGACGCTCAGCTGTGAGGTACAAACCATTTCACTCGACGACCTCATGAAGCTCATTGAGAGAAGGCTGAGGGATTGCAGCGCTGTCAACAAAGCAATGGCTACTTTGAGGAATCTGAAACATATAAAACGTGTTTTGAGTTATTTCACACTATTTTGAGTACCACAAAATGTTTTGATGCCTTCAGTGAGAATCTGCAATGTAAACAGAAAATAAAGACAAACATTCATTGAGAAGGTGTGTACAAACCGTAGACTGGTATATTCTTCATCAGCTTGAGTAGGAAGCTATATACTTGTACTAAGTTCAGTTGTTTCCGACTGTAAAAACCTGTCAAACTGGTGCTTTTTAAATCGACGTATGCACCAGTTTGCACCCACTTGTCTCTTAACTGTGGCACTGTGACCGATCTGTCTTCCCCTCAGACATACATTTATAAATATAAACAAGATCTAAATGATGTCACTGTCATCTGCACTGAGAATGTCAAAAAAACAACTATTTGAATCCACCCAAAAAGGTTTTGAAGTCTAACAAGTGTGTCTTCTCTCAGAAACTTGCGTCGTTTCCGCCGCTGGCAGGTGAGACAGGTGGAGGCGATGCGCTGCAGGAGAGAGTGGCACCGTCAGCTGGGGGTGGAAAACGCTGGAAGTCTGGATTGTCGATTCAAATTGAACACCCACAAGATGGTCTTTGTCATGAACTCTGAGGATTATATGTACCGCCGTGGGGCGCTGGTCAAGGCCAGGAAGGTAGGTTGAAATTTAGTCTTTGATGTGGTGTGTTGTCGTCATTTCGCTAAAGCTAAATAACTTTGTGATGAAGCCGGTCCTACTTGTACATTTTCTACCTGCTAAATTCTGTCTGGTGTTTTCCACAAACAAGGCTCTGACAGCTTCCCTTCCTCCACAGTCACAGCACAGAGTGGCAGCGAGCCAGCACGAACGCTTTGACAAGTGGCACCACGAGTGGCTGGCCAGTCATGTTACAGCTTCAGCTGAACGCTCCGTGCAGAACTGGCTAATGGGCGAGGAAGAGGAGGACATCATACCCTGCAAGACCACCTGTCTGTCGACTGAGGTGAAGGGGCAAGCGGTCAACAGATACCAAGTTCATTACAGTAGTAGCAAAGCCCCTTCCTCACCATAGAGGCCCGAATAAGAATGGACAAACACACAAGAGACACGCACACATACACAAGAACACGCACACATACATACACGCACACACACACACAAACAGACACACACACAGTAAAGAATGATATCCTCACCGATATTTTATTGTAGGAAAATCATCACACATTAGA
>OMNM01049149.1:53818-77125 GCA_900302745.1 Parablennius parvicornis
AAGTATTATTAAAAAGGCAGAAATGATGCAAATATCCTAAAATTCCTAATATGTTCTCTTAAATCTCAACTTTAAATGTTGTACTTTGTATGTAGTTCAAAGTCCAGATGTCTGCGTTAAAAATGTAGGCCTTAAAAGTGAAATATAATTGGAAGAAGGGATTTTCTAAATGAAGTTATTCACTTCTTCATATGTGCGCGCAACCATCTTCCTCCTGCTTATTTCCTGCAGCTCCAGCTTCAACATCTTTTTTTCCATTAAATCTACTATGCATGGCTGCAGTTACATCACAACATCAACTTCATTTCATCCTTTAATTCCACCACTACGCTGTGCTTTATGAATGTTGTCAAATGATGGACAACTAGTCTGAAAAACACAATTTGTCTAATGATATTTAAGTTCAAATTTTTGGGGATTCACAGTAGTTTGCACTTCAGTCTTCACAACTCAAACTTCAGCAAGAAAATTCTAACAGTGGGGCTTGACGTGAAGTGTACACATAGTTTCTTACTGAGATGACGACAAAAGGGGACGTCTGAGCGAGAGGCTGTAGGACCTCTTCCACGTCTTCTTGCCGGAGCGATTCCGGACACCGTCTTCCTGGTCCATCATCTGCTCCAGCAGGGTCTGGTCATCAGCGTTTAGCGGCGCCACAGAGATATCTCTCACCGCACGGAACTCACCACAGTTATTCAGATGCTCATTCTCCAGACGGAAGAAGTTCCACACAAAGCGCCTGCAGAGTGAAGGTGAAAGGGAGGGTACACACTGGTATGATACTGTGGAATGTAACTTTATTCACAGTTTAGGAAAAAGGTCCTTCTCAAGTTCCTGACTCTGGTAAAGATGAAAAAAAAAATGCCATTTCTACTGTCAAAGTGAATCACAGAAATTTAAGTGATTGCATGTGATCTCCTCAGGATATTTTATTGAATCTTTCATTTTCATTACTGAATCTCCTTCAAATTGGTTTGCATCATCTCAGCAAGACGTGACGCACTTTGAAAATATCTGATCTGAAAAGGAGGGTCTTTATTCTGTTTTACTCTTTTGATAACTACTTAGAAACTGTGTTTTTTTTCCAGAGCATTTTAAGTCATTGAGATCTAGTATGTGAAAGACATACTTGTGATGTTATTAAAACCCACCTGAAGACCTCGAGAGGAGCCAGCACAGTGGCCACGATGTCGCCCACAGAGTTAATCTTAGTTGTTGTTGTCAGAGAGATTTGAATCGTCCAAGCAAAACGCAGGATCACGTCTTCTATAATGGCACAGTAGTAGTAGGCCTGGACACGGAGGTGGCAGCATTAGTGTGTGTGTGTGTATGTGTGTGTGAGAGAGAGAAAGAAAGAGAGAGAGAGAGAGAAAGAGAGAAAGATCATCATGGAACCTCTTTCAATGTACCTTGTGTGGGTAAACAATTTCCTCTCTGAGAAAGGTGTTTTCTCCTGCTGCAGAGTCAAACAGACCCCAGTCCATGCGCAGATCCCAGATCAGTGTGTAGAGGGAGCTGATGGTTGAGAATACGATCAGCAGGTAGAAAAACATGTCAGCATCCGTATGTCCTTGCTCTGGAAGAGAAAAACAACAACAACAAAAAACAGCTGAATTAAAATATTTGCATTCAATGGTGTATCGGTGTGTAATCTGAAGCGTCTGAAACTTAATTTGTCCTAAGTCTTCAAGCAAAAAAGGTTTAATGCACACCACCGTTTGCAAAGTTCATATTAATTATTGGCCACTAGAGGGCGTCCGAGTGTTATCAGTACCTCTACGTTGATGCATCTCATTGACGTCCTGAGGCAGGCTATTATTATGTTTTCCACTTCCATCATGTCATCACTATGAGATACCAACCACCAACAAAGAATTTCAAAAAAACAAACACAGCATGCTCTCATAGGGAACTATTGTGTTGTGACTGTACTGAGAAGACAAGTGCTGAGAACTAAACAAAAACAACACTTTGATGTATAATTCTATTTTTTGTACTCAACAAAATATTCTTAATGATTAATATTCATACAGTGAGTAAATAAAATAGTGTCTCCTGTTCTCTTTCAGAATTCCAACAAAAACATCCACATTTAAGTTCATATTCTAAGCTCAGGGAGTAATCTTTCAGTCCTATTACTGATTTTTAATAATATTATTGTTATTTCTCTTATTCCGATTATTGATTTAAATCAACCACATGTCTACAGAAGGGGAATTTAATTGTGTACAACAATTCACAGTACATGACCTGAGTTTTCAAGTGTCTGTCCCTACTGTATCTCAACATGAACACACACTGTACATCTTACATTAGGCGGACACAGATTGCTGATAATTTCTTCTTCTTCAGTACTAACTTACTGACTACTGCAGTTATAGTTGGCAATTTAATCAACATTGGAAATCCTGATAACGTTTAAATATGACAGATTTTTTTGAATTCATTGGTTCTCAGCTCGGTGTCACAGTGCAATAAAACGCTAACTACGTCCCTCTGTTTGAATGTTTCATGTTTAATATTCCACAATGGCTCCGTACTCACTGGCAGTAAATGTTTATACTCTTTCACAGCATCTGAGCATCGTTTGAGCAGCACCATGTGGTGGAGCTTCACACCTGCAGTTCAGTGTTGACATCAATTTTAGGCTCTAAATGCACTGCCCTCCACTGTTTGACATAACGAAATGGTTACAGAGCATCCTAATTTGATACAGTTAATTATAAACTGGTTTAATCTTTGTTGACGCAAAATTGGAGCAGCGGGCCCGACTAAGTACACGCCTGAGGTAATGATGATAATAATTATTTGTTGATGTTCCCTAAGCTAATGTGCAGGCTACTGAACAATCTCTAAGTGTATGTACAATTGTTTGATTTGCTGTATAATGTCAGCGTGTGATTAGCTGTGCCCAACAGCGCCAGTATGTCTAAGTCTATGAGCTCTGTGGACGTGATTTGCTTGTTGCTCAGTGGGTGCTGATGTCTAAATCAGCACCCAGTGGCCTCTCCAAGTGACTCACACAGACAACAGCCACCAGACAGAGACCAAGCTTGCTCCCATTTGTCACAGTCACTACTCCTTCCTGTTACCAGCCAACGAGACGCCGGGGATTTAAAGCGGGGACTTTTCTAACAGAGAATTACAGCTCCGCTGCTCTGTTAACTGCTGTGTCCTTTGTGCTATTTGCTGCTTCGGCTGAGCGATGGGAGTGGAAGTGGTCCCTACGGCCACGCTGAGATCCCCAAGCTGCAGGTTAAACTTAGTCCTGGACAATAGAGTCTTTTTACTGGAGAATATCCACTGATGTAATTTTCTCAGCCAGCAAAATGTGGAGGTACATAACCCTTCAGTTTCTATGAAGGCTGATATTTTCTTATAGGATACTGCACCATTAAGCCGGTCAGCCTGGTGGGACGGATATTGATTGCATGCTCAGGACAGGCTAACAGTAGTCACTGCCCGCCATCACACTCACTCTATCTCTATTTGCCTGTCACACACAGATGCAGGTTTTAAAAAAAAAATTGTAGTCCACTTGCACCCAGGAGGTTAAAAACTGTTAAAGATAGAGCACTCCAGAGGGCGTATTTTATGCAACAGGCTCACTCCCCACTTAGGGACGCAGTTTCAAAACAGAGATGATCAGCCTCCCACTGTTAGGATGATCCCTCATCTGTTTCCATGGTAACCCATGAATCAACACGATGATTAGGAATCCAAAGTGAAATGTTTTCATGCATATGTAGCTTTTTTTTGTTAATTGTTGTTATTAGGACTGTTAATAGACTTTGCATCTTGAAAACACTGGCACATTTTATCACTTATTTGAAATGAATCAAAAAATCTGCCAATGTTACAAACGAATAATATCTGACTAAAATCCTATTGTTTTAACATTTTTGTCTCCAACTATGTAAATATATCCAGTAAGAGGTTTTTTTCTTCTGTGGATGTGTGAATCCCTGCGTTCATGTTGATAGCAGCAGTCTGTTTGGCCTCAACAGGGGTGAATTAGAGTTCAAGCAGTCAGAGTGAGTTGACTAGGAATGGACTCCTATATCTTCATTGGTTGATGTGTTTGACTGAGGGTGTGTCAGTGTGTGCGTGCAGCAATTTATCTCCTGGTAATGAACAAGAGGTCAGTACATGAAATGATGTTATAAAAGCAGTCAGCGCTGGGCTCATCTTTATTCTAGTACAGTCCAGCAGACATGTGTTCAGCCCCCGGCTGGTAATTACATATTTTTCCTCCTCTCTCTCCTGCTAAACCTTTTGGTTTTACCTCCCTTGGTGAGTTCTATCAGATCTAAATTTACTGCAACCTGACTCGATTCATTTCCACCTTTCCACCACCACAGTCAACCTTTCAGAAACCTGCAGGAGTAGTACTCCTGTGTGGTCGGGGTTTTCAAGCTAGTTTCAAAGGGTCTGATGATGGAGTCACAAACAGATAGATGCCTTTAAAACCACACATGCTTGATATTAGATCATGCATTTTATATTTGGCATGTAGTAGTTTTCAGTTTTCAGGTAGTATGTGTTTAAAAAAGGCTGATAATAGAATATATCTAAAACAAAATCTGAATTGATTTAGTCTGGATTTGTGTTTAATATGTTGTGAGGTGCCAGTTTAAGTGTTAAAATGTTTTAAATTGTGTAATGATGACAATAAAATTCTACCAATTGCTTTTTATCTGATAAGAATTGTAATTAGGATTATGTGATTTGTTACCATGAGTATTGTTGGTTTTCAGATGATATGTATGTCTGTTAACATTATATTTCTACCAAACAGCAGCCTGGTATTCTGTCTTTGCCTGCTGACTGGATAAATGTCTGGAGTTTAAGTAAGCACTCAGTGTGTAACTCCCCTACATCTAAAACCACTGTACATAAAGCTGAGCCTGCATCGATATGGAGTCATGAATCTGCCTCACAAAGAGGTTTCCCACGGAATCTTTCAAGGTTTAGGAACTCGGGCTGAAGCGGGCAATACTCCATAATTTGTCAGGTTTCAGGCCTCAGAGCGGCTGCTGAGACTACATTTTCATCACAGTATCCAATCAGTTATTCGCTGCACAGCACCAAGTCTTCCTCTGAGGGTAGAAATAGGCTTCATTTGGTGCACCACATTAAAATGATTCCACCCCAATTCGATCCCCAATCCTAGACAGACACCACAGAACAATAAACCCATCCCCACAGACATTTCCCTTCCCGGTTTGACCCATATATCCATATATAGCAGAGTGAAGACTGTGCCTCAGATTCTACAGATTTAGATGAGTAAATGGAAGCTCTGGCGAATGAATACTACTCAGTCCACTATGGAGGAGTCCATGATTTATTTGTTGCATTTATGGTTTAAGCAGTTTTCTTTCCCGCAGCTCAGTGTAGGCACTTCCAGGAATCAGTGAGGTGGTGAGGCAGTGAGGTCACACTGAAGCCATCAGGGCCGTGATGAGGTTGCCAATGAAGGTGACACATCCACTCACAGACACTGGGACCTTTGCCAGATACTGACCGACACTTGGAGCACCTTTAACAGCTGGACCCAGCAGTGCGAACACAACACCCACCTGCTGTCCTTTCTGGCAGGTAATGCAGGCAGACTTGGCATAATCTGTTCTCTGTACGCAAAGACCACCGCAAACATCACACGTTTCTGCTACGTACTTTAAGTGTGACTGACACTCATCGTGCATCATTTTCCAATTTGGTTGAAGGATATCTTGATAACGATGCAGTTAATAGTTAATCATAAAGCTAAAGAATAAAATAACAATAATTTCTGTACAATCGAGTTCAAATATATACACGACAGGCAATTTCCTTAAATAAGCCCTCAATGATGACTGTGTCTACCCACTCTCCTCTTTCACTTAACCAACAATTAGTCTTGGCCTCCATTTTCATGCGGGATGAAAGACAGCTTCATACAGAATAACACATGAAGAGAGGCCATTAGTTGAAGGGTACGAAGACTTCAGACCAGAGGAGGAAGGAGAATATAGTTTAATGGACGCCTTCTTTTCTGCCAGACGAAGGAAAAAAAAACACCCAGCCCTGTCTGTGTCTCTGTCTCTCATACTGATTCATTCTTAAATCACTGGCAGCCAGCTGAGGAGGCCATCGTATTGATCGGAATTTATATCGTTAAAGGATAAAGTCAAGAAGAGAAATAACATTTAGCTGTTTAAAAGGTTGGAGATGGAGTTCCATGGCTGGCATTTTGCTGGGAAATGAATATATTTGCCAGCAAAATGCCAGTTAGGGCTTTAATACCTGAGTGACAGCAGAAGAAGAAAATGGTCTTTGAAATAAACCATGTGGACAAACATCTGTGACTGAAAAGGCACGGCAGAAGGAAGGCTTTAATGCCTGGGTGCTGTCTTTGAACATGAGCTGCTTTGTGATACGACTTCTGAATCAGAAGAATTTCAAGCTAATTGCAGAGTCGTCAGAGGGAGAGAGTGATTTGACTATTAATGTGGACCACATCCATTTTGAAAAGATTTTTATTTTCTCCTTGAAATCTTGTTTCTGTTAAGTTTACCGACATTCCTCTTATCTGCTATTTCTCTAACCTGCTGTTCAGTGATTTCCACGCTGTGAGAATGGTCTTGTTTATATACAGCTGGGTTTGACAAACCTTTCTCATTCCCATTACAAAGCCCCAGGCACCGACCGACAAGGAAACCAAGGCCAACTTCTAGCATTTGCACTCAAGGTCACGTCTGCTTTCTGAGCATACACGGCTCAACACAAAAGGCTCAAAAGCCAGTATATTGACATGCTCTTGAAACACAACCACACACCAACATTGTAGCTTCAGTTTGTTGATTTTCAGCTTCAGCTAGACTCCCTTATTTCTGTTTTGGTTCATATCTGTGAGGCAAAGCTGAATATCACATTGCAGCAATGACAAATGATCTGCTGTTATATCCACTCAATCAGTGCAATTTGTAAAATAGATAATCCAGAATACACGTTTGTGTCTCGTGTCTTACCTCGGTGCGTGGCATAGAGGGCGGCGAAGGTGACAACGAAAAAAGTGGTGGAATATTTCCCAGCATTCACCAGGTGCGGGAAGGCCCTCTTGGTGTCACGATAACGCCTCAAGCATTGGATGAAACGAAGCCAGGCAGGCAGACACTGGATGATGGCTCGCAGACCGTATGAGTAGCTGTGACACACAAAGTCACCAGAATCTGCAATAAAATGAAGTAAAACAAATTAAAACAGACTTCTATCTTCTATTTTACATTCTCAGGGTTTTCTTAAGAAATAACCTTTTCATGCTCCTCATTAGACCAGAAAGCTCATCAGTATGAGAATCACACGTCGACCTCCTTGTGGCTGAACATTTACATCTCATTAGCCCCTATTAATTGGCTGCAGTGGAGACTGAGGCAGGACTGTCAGTAGAGTGGCCTGCAATTAAAATCTTACCTGCATCTAATTCTTTTGACATAAAACCTCAGATGTCTGACACCTTGTCAGTTTAATCTGTCACAATAATATCTAGATAAGCTATGTGTTTATCTCAATTTTATGATTTTTGTATTGCACATCATCAGGTGAAATGAAAACACTGACTGTTGCAACATACTGACACTGCAGTCACGTCCATATATTTGTTGCCTCCATAAGCAATTTTATAAATAGGTGTACAAGTACTTGGAGGACAACTATTATCAAGGGGACCAGCTTATCGCTTATTTAATATGGTCATTGAACTGAACTGCTGTAAAATATCTAAGAAGAAAACTAAAACAAACAAAATCACTGAATCATAACTGAAACCCATCATAAAGATTCAGATTAGTACATCAGTGGGGTATTAAAGTTACTTCAAGATGAATATTTGTTTGCTGTACATTTTAGCAACTGAAAACATAATATCTTAACTTAAAAGTATCATTCTACTAGTTTAAGAAAGTCATTTCAAAAGGGTTCATTACAGGAAATAAAGAAAATAATGTTGAAGGTGCTGAGGACCACCAACCTTACACCAGGTTTGCTCGACGGAAAGAGGATGAGTTCATAAAACAGCTGGCATTTAACAACAGGCAACATTTACAGTCATTTTCACATGTAATTTGATGAAAATACTACTACTTTATTCGAAATACCTCCCAGCTCTTGGTTTATATTTTCATCATCAACCCCACATGAGGCTTTTACTGATTCCACAGGTGTTACTAAGAATACATTTCCAGTAAAAAAAAAATGACAAGCATGTACTTGTGAAGACTAATAAAGTTGTGTAAAGTGTTGCCAGATAACACTGTTTACAGTACAGATTTTATTCTATGAACATTCTGAGAGCATTTTTTCCCCTAAATATTTAGTTTTCCCATCATTTTTTTATGTAATCAGAACAGAAGAAATACTATTTATATTTCTTATTACTTGGATGAGAATTATATTTGCTTACGTTTAAACTGGGGTATCAGGCCTTTGCTGTTGGTCCATTGCAGCTCAAAAATGTAAAAGCAGATGAGATACTCCAGGTCCATCAGAACAACCACCAGAGAGTTGAGCTGATCAGCCAGCCAAAAGTCTGCGAACTCAACCCGGTGAAACGGTGCCGTGAACACACGAAACTGAAAAACAACAGTGGAGAGATGGAAGATAAAAAATTTGAAATGATAAAAGGGCCTATGAAACTGGAGATACAATAGATAGTTAGCCAAAGTCCATTGACCTTCACCTTATTGCTATAAACATTACCTCAAATGTCAGTTTGAAGTCACATTGAGTTTCAGTTGTGTAAGTCAATAATAAAAAAAAGGTATGCAATTGCAGTCTGAGTTAATACTAGGAAGAAAGGAATATTCTCTAGCATACAGAGAGCTAAAGCCTTGAGTCTACCTTATCGGGGTGCCACAGGACACAGTAATGAGTCACGCTTTGTGTGCATAAATTTGTTCATTTGTGTGAAACTAATTATTGTTGCACGACAAAAACACATGAAACAACCAGGCGTTATGTCCCCTGCATCTCCGCTTTCTCTGGTAGTGCTACTCTGATTGTGGCAGGAGCTCAGTTATTGACCATGCTTTGTAAAGTGATACAACACTGCATGGCTCTTTCCATTCACCCCCCCAGGCCACATCTGACATTCAGAAGGGACTGTAAGCATTTCTCTGTGGACACTCTGCCTCCCTGCAAATGTCAGTGAATATCGATCTCTTTTTGTTGTTGTGTTTTTACATGTATCAGCTCATTGCATACTTCTCTTCACCTGTCAGTCAAAACCAGTATTGATCAAATCGTCATCTCACACAAATCCACTCTGAGCATGTCCCAAGGCTAAGCCCACTTTTCTCATGGTTTTCATTTCATGAGCAAACACTGGTAATCCAGGTGCTGGCTCTACAGTTTGTCCAATAAGGCAATCTTTCTGTCCTATCTGATGTTTGATGTTAGAGGAAATTAGGACACCTCGACAGCATGGACATAAAGAAAATATCTTGTTCACTCAGATTGGTTGTGATATTAAAAACCTTCCTGAAATATTGCATATTGCTAAATGCACCACAGTGCATGTTTGACATTTATGACAAATCTATAGATCATATCTCCTCAAGTTTTTAGAAGGCGTTTATGAATGTGTAGGACGACTTAAGTGGAGGAGGAGGGAGAGAGCTGTGAAGGAAAGGATAAGAATCCGAGGAAGGTTCTGCAGCTCCTGGGGGAGTGGCAGTGAGGAACCGGGGAGGAGGAAGAGTGAGGGGGAGGAGGGAAGAGAAGGGAAGGGACACAGGAGCTCAGGGCATCAGCATACTGATAGATCTATGCCTGTAATGATTGCACAGTCACAGCCTCCACCTCCCCTGAGACGAGCTGCATTCTATTATCCCTCAACCCCCTGCCCTGTGTGTCTCTCTCACACACACACACACACACACACACACACACACACACACACGCACGCACGCACGCACGCACGCACGCACTGAGCAGAGCTGTGAGGATTAACCCTGATTTAACCACTGAAAACTGCGGCACCGTCTCGAGCTACACTGTCTCATTAGTTTAAAGACTTTAATCTGCACAGTCCAAGCTGATCATCAAGTCTCTTCTCTTCAGCGTTAAGTTTCAACCAGGCTATCATCGCGTGCACTGACTCATCCGGCTGCAGCGATATATGTGCATGTGGAGCATAAAAATTAATAAATAAATATAAGCTCACCATATTCTGCATGCGGGACATCTTCTGGGAGAGTTTGGTGCAGCTTTGGATTCTTGCAGAGTGGCCAGAGGAAGAAGCGGGTTTATTATTGTTCCAGGTCTCGAACTGAGATCAGCCTGCTGGCGGTGTGCACACAGAACAGAGCAGACTGGAACCGATGCTTTTCCCTCTCACTGGTTTCAAGAGTTTCTCTCACTGACCGGACCCACACACACTTCACATCCAGGGGGAGGACAGCGCCATCTACCGTGAAGATTAGTGGGCGCATTGCATTCACTTCATGCACTGTGCAATGAAATGTAATATCGTAATCCCACCACAATGAGTTATCTGAATTACTACAGCTGTATTAATAAAAAGACTAATTGCAAGTCTCCAAAGGACAAACAGCATGTATGAATTTGAGTCACCATTGAAAGAAACTCAGTAATACTATAATGTGGAGGATTTTAATCCCACTCGGGTCAAATATGCTTAAAATGATATTTTCAACCTATAGCTTATTTGAGCAATAGCACGTTTAGCTCATATGAAATGACAAGCTGGGTTGTTTTTATGAGTGTTTATTGTTGTTATTATAAGTATGTAAGATATGTATCTTTTCCCCTTTTTAACTTTTTACATTATGGCCATGGGGTGTGAGTGTGTAGATTATGATTGGTTCATGTTTTGATTATAACAAAAACAATAAATAACGTTCTTAGAAACGACAAAAACTCTCATTTCCCACTTTCATCTGTGAAATCATTGAATAATCAATTTTCTAAAACTTGCTCTTCGGTTGCATTAGACCAGGGTCTGCTTGTGTCCCACCTGATGTCCATGTCTTGCTCTAATTTACAATATTGTATTGAGTCTGTCTTCTATGTGATGTGTAAAATATAAAATTGACGGTGCGCTTGCTGTTGAGTGTAGTATTGGGAATGCTGTGTTGACAAGCATGGACCAAATATTTTTATATCACAATACAATATTTAAATGAGGCATACTGAATCTTTTCGATTGTTATTATGGTAACCGAGTGGTTGTCTTTTATTCAGATCATGATTCAACATGTGTAATAGTTAAAAAACCAGACACTACATTGTTTCTCAATGTACAAAACAAACAAACAAAACAAATATATTATGTAAAACACTATGAATTCCATTTAAAAGCATCTTTTGAAGTGTTGCTTTTGAAAGATAAACAGGGGGGTTAGAGAATTCGGCCATGATTAATGTAATGTGATTACTCATGAATATTGGAATTAAAACCTTTGAAGCAGCAGTATTGATAATTACTACATCAGCTGCTGTGATCTTTTCACTGGGACGCTGAATGTTCATCAATAAAGCTTAAAATAAGCAGCAAGTCTTCAGAAATATTGAGGGAGAGTATAGATACAGGAGGACATTTGTAGTAATTATAGTCATGAAAAACAAAACTTTTTTATGTAAGCAACATGCATCTGCTTTACATTGTGTCCTTCATAAATAAACACAATGGTCCAACAGTTGCAGTAGTGTCAAAGTGCTGATGCTGTTTACAACAACAACAACAACAACAACAACAACAACAACAACAACAACAACAACAACAACAATAATAATGACTTCAGTTATATAGCACTTTTAAAAACAGTTTCACAAAGTGCTTTACAGTAAAAACACAAACAAAAACAAAGTAAAAATCGGACGAGACAGAGGAGACAATCTGTAGAAGCACAGAGAGCTTTACAGTAAAAAACACACTAAAGCAAACAAAAGAAAAAAAAGTCAGACTAGAATGAGGAGACAAGCATTAAGTAAACAGATGGTAATTGCAGACAAGAAATTATAGCGACAAAACATTACAGGCCTAGGTGGCTACAAAGAGCATAACAACATATTTTATTGCTGACTTGAATTTTGTCTGTGTAATTTCTGTTGTGCTGACTGGTGTGTGTTTTTCAAACCTTGGGTAATTGATGGTCGTGACCCTTCTTAGTGATTAAAATAACCTGTCATGACATTTTGATCCACACCGACTATTGGCTTTGTGATTGAAAGTCGCCTATAGGCAGTCTATGGCTTAGCTGGGCGTCATCCAGCCGTCATATTCACTATCTTTACGGTTGCTTGAGAACATTGCTTATCAGACAAATGACCATGTTCAATAACTTCCTTTTCAACATGAGTGCTCGAAAAAGGATTACAACTAAAAGTTCAATTAAAACAAAAATACAGTTCTGATAATCTTAACTGTACAGAGGGAGATTCATTATATTACCACTGAAATGTTATGCTGAAAAGAATTGTATTGTTGGAGTTTATCAAGTGTATTCTTCTTAAACTTGTGCTGTGGCATAGAATCCCACCGCTAGGCGGCGCTGCAGTAGTTGTCACGTTCACATTGTTTGAAAAGGGTGATTTGTACTTGTTTCTTCTACTTCTTTAATAAAATATTATCTCTGTTTCATAGAGAAAATAGTGCATTGGCTAGATTGCCTTGGTAAAAACCTTTAGAAGACCCAGGATTCCTTACATGTTGGGGATGAATTTCTATTTTTTTTTTCTTTCTTCCGCCTGCATTGGATTTCTCTGGGTGTTTCCTCCACAGTCTGAAAACGTGTTAATCAATAACTACATTTTCACTGAATGATGCAGTGGAAAGGCCAGAAAGACAATCTAATGATTGTAGTCAAATTGTTTCTTCACTGGTGAACACTGATGGAGTAAGTTGATCAACATGAAGAAGAAGAAACAATTTTTTGAAAGAATTGTATTGTAATTGTATTGTAATTGAATTTTTTTAAAGACTTAGTAAATCTCTCCCTGAGGACCACATTCTACTCGTAAATCTGAGATGTATTGAAGCCTTAGACGATTCAAAGCTTAATAGAGAAGAAGTAAGATTTTGAAGCGGATTCTTTGACACACAGGCAGAGAGTTTAGGATGCTCTGTAATTTGCTCAAACCTCAGCCATCTAACAGATTTTTAAAGGAAGCCTGTGAATAGAGTTACAATAATCCAACCAGTTGAAAATAAATTCATGAACAAGTTGATTTGAATGTTGTTGTTGTTTTTTCAATGATAGTAAGCTAATTTTTTTTCTTTAATAAAGCTGTTGAATTTCAGGCCCGAATCCACAGTAACATGGAGTCAAGATTACCTTTAACCTTTCTTTTTTGTGGTCAAAAACAATTACCTCTCTTTTTTCAGGATTAAGTTGTAAAACGTTCATACATGGAAGGAAGACATGGAGGCTGCTTTCCTGGTTGTAATGTTGTCCTTGGTTCCTATCATAATGCTCCTGTTTGAACTGTTTACCCCAAGGGTATGATGTATGTTAGCACCAAACAGTCTGCATCCAATGATGTTTGGATGAACCTCATCTGTGTTGAAGCGGTCCTTACAGTTCCAAAAAGATACTGAAGTTTTCAATGAACTTCATCCCACTAGAGATGCAAGTTGAAGTCAGCCATGCTAAAAAGTGAGAAAAAGATTGGATTCCTTTTCCCAGGGATGGAATAAGGCGTGAAAGAGGGAAAAGTCCTTTTTCAGGCTCTCAGAACCTTGTAAGGCAAGTTGAAGGAGTCTGCATGAATGACCATGTTAATATTGCTGGAATGTGGAGACAAAACAGTGGGTAACATCACTGGCAGCTCCTGCACTGCTGTGTCAGCCACAGAGTTAAGTGCTCAGTCCTTCCCAAAGTGATTTGCTTAGAGGGAGAGAGTCCCCAGTCAAAACAGTGTCCATCTGGTCTTGTCTAGAAAAAGAACATGCTGCATTTCCTAAGTTTCTGTCCTGTGACCCGTGATCAGTTCCATTAATGATGTTTCTGTCAACAAAAGTACTTCTTGAAAAAGCTATTTTGTGGTGTTATGCAGCAGGTAAAAGAATGAGTAGCATAACAGATTAGACTAGAGTGGCACTCAGAGAGCGTAGACCCCGCCAACGCCTTATATCCTGTGACCCATGCATTATCCTTGATCCAGATTATGTCATTCTCTGTCATTCCTTGGTGCTACCAAACGTCTCTCCCTTCCTTTACCACCAGGTTCAATGCTCTTAGCACACGATTTGATCCGGATCTCAGATCCAGAATATGATCCGAATCATTCCTAAAATGCAATAGGTTCTTCCTATCATCATTCCCTATCAGCAAACCAAGTTTCACCAAAATCCGCCCATAAGTTTCTGCGTAATCCTGCTGACAAAAACATAGACAAGAAGGTATATCTGTGCAAAGAGGGTGAGGCTGGGGATTTAATTAGTTTTTCACATCAATCTGTTAATGTGTTTGTTTATCAAAATACTTGAATTTGGCACTGGTTGACTGAAAACCTAATCGTCCAAATATGTTAAAATTGCTAGAAGTATTCATAGGAAGTCCCACAGTTGTAAATAAAGGGAGAGAAATGCAGTGATGTGTATATAAAAGTTTTATTATACAAGACTAAATAATGTACTTCATTCATCTAAACAACCACATTGTTTTGATATTGCAATGGTACAGTGCTCTTTCATCATTCATAGCAGCAAAAAAAAAAAAAAGTTTCATTTGGTGTTCATGTGTGACTGATGACATACTATTTAATCCTCTCATGAAGCTTACTATTGTGCTAATTTCCCCTCAATGAAGTCATCAGGCTGTGTATCTCCATCATGGCTTCTTTGGTTTGGCCTTTGGGATGACTTTAATGGTGGTGGACACTGATTTGGCTCCTTGAAGATTGTGGGCGGTGCAGGTGTAAGTTCCCTGGTCCACGTCTCTAACCTCATCCACAAGCAGGATGGACTGAGAGTGCTGCTGAGACGCTCCTCCGCTGACGGGACTGATGCTCTCTTGTGTATACAGAGGCCTCCCAATCTGCAAGCAGCACGGGGACTCGGTTCAGAAAGCAGTACAGGAAGGAAGTTGACAGTACGATCTCAGGCTTTCTGCTTACATAAGGGATTAATAATTACTTACAGGTCAACATTCCTTCAAGGGATTTTTCTTTAGAATAACAAAAAAGCAAAACAGGACATCGTCTATATGGTCCATAGGTTGAATGTATGTTGATTGATAGTTACCTGGCTTTGCATTTATGGCAAAAGTTAGCTGGCTAAGCTGTCCAAGGTTAAATCACAGTGACTGAAAGGTTACAGCTAAGGTCTTTTTTTTAAATGGGTAAGTGTGTTTTTGGATCAGAGACACCTTGGTGTCTTCTTAAAACTCCAAATTAGAGACCTTATAACAAAGGTTTAAGTTACAGAGTACCGCAGCTTTTGATTGTCTTTTGTCTTAATTTGTACTAAACCTCAATCAAGAGCATTTAAAAGAATAAAAAGCTCTATTTGTTGTTACAGTGAATATGCCATCCTTGTAAAGCAGAAAAAAAACCCTAAACCTGTCAGGATTTCATGACAGATGTAATCCAGTGTCTGTACAGGAACCTCAGCAGTGAGAGAGGTGAAGTTATGTACTGAAATAAAATGTGTTCATCATCTCTGACTTCTCACCTGCTGCCCTGGATAGTCCCAGGCGAAGTCTACGGCCACGTTGGGCTCGCCCATCACCGTGCAGCTCACACGCAGGTTTTCCCCTACAGTCACTGAGCTGGATGCAGCCTGGATCACCGGAGCAGGAGCAGACATGGGGTCTGATGGAAAAGATAAAGGATTAGTAAATCAACAAAACATTACCGGCACTCAGTTTTTCAGATCTTTGTATATGAAGCTTATTCCAACTGATAATTGAAATACAAAACCTGTAGAAACTACGTATATGAAGTTGTAATGAAAGTAAATTTTAAATGAACGTGGAAATCCCACAGCAAACGAATGCAAATACGTGTGAAGCGTCTGCTTTGTCCTGCCTTGTTGTTTAGTGTCACTCACAGTTGACATAAATGAGCATGTACTTGGTGGAGCTCTGCCTCAGGGTTCCCAGACTGGCGACGCAGTACAAAGCTCCAGCGTGATAAGGCCGGGGTCGGTGGATGGTGAAGCCCTTCTTCACATCGAAGGAGATCTCCGTCCCGTCCACAGCCACCTCCACTGGGGGGAACTCGCGGTGCAGCGTCACTTCGGCCTCAGGCGATGTCACCTGACAGGGGAGGACCGTCGGCCAGTTTGTCCTCAACTGAATCACCTTGTAGTAGTCAGACGATGGAACAAATAGCTCTTGTGGGTCTGGTCAGTGCAGCGAGAAGATATGACAGTTATTGATAGGATTCTGATAAAGCGTAAGGTGATGCAGTTGGAAAAAAAAAAATGTGTATAAACATTCATAAAGCTTGTTCTTCACACCTGGGAAAAAGACAAAGACTTTAACAGCTTTGCTGTACTCCTTCCTGCAGTCTGAATCTTCGCAGTACATTGGATAACAGGTATACTGTCCCGTGTCTGCTCCGGTCGTGTTGACCAATGTCAGACCTCCATATCGCTCATGTTGGACAATCCTGGAGAGCCAGAAAAAAAAAATCAGATTTGAATCATATATTACACAATAACGATTTATAGATAATGTAGCTCACCTAAGCCTGCCGTCATCATCCTCCTCGAGGTATGGAGGGACGGCCCACTGCACAGGTTTGCCCCTGCACCTCAGCTCCAGTGTGTTTCCAGTCTGCACACTTATGGTCTCCTCTACCTTCTTAAACTTACCTCTGTTTAACACCTGCGTTCCACACAATCGTTTGTCAAATCATGAACATTCCTGTATCAACATGCCAGTGTGTGCTTATTATAATGTAACCTGTGTGAGGACAGCCTGTGCCTGCGCAGGAGAAGCTTTGGTCTTTGGTTTGGCTGCTCGGGGCGCTTTACTTGTCGCTTTCCCAGGTCTGGATTTGCTTTGCTTCAATGTTATCTTCGGAGTGCCTCTCTGTTCCTGGGCATCTTTTTTAACAGAACATATTGTTCAAACACTGATATAATAATAACTCTTAATTCTAAACTGTACGTTAAACCGAAAAGATGTTGTAAATTGTAACTCACAAAAACACACATAAAGAGGAAGCAAGCACTCACCTAACTCAAATATCAGAGCACATACAAGAAGAGTGCCGATCACCAATGTCCATCTCGATCCAGACAAGCTCACCACAGGCATTATTGAGTGGACTATCAAAGCGTTAGAGTTCATACAGTTTGACCCACAGTAGACGCTGCAAAAAGTCAAACGGGAAAAGGCGGAAGAGAGACGTAGAGGATAGAAGCGTTGCAAAGTGAGCAGTCAGCTGTTAACCAAAATCACAAAAATTCCTCCTCCTCCTCCTCAGACTGGCATTAGTACCCCAAATTCCTCCAGACTGGCTCAATGGAGGCTTTCAAGCCTGTCTGCACCAATGAGGGCCCAGAGACTGAGGCCCCTCCACCTGGGATCACACAGCCTGTTTGCTTAGCTGCTGGACTGGAAGTGTGCTCGCAGTTTGAGTCTGACCCTGACAAACAGTCCCTGAAAAAGAGCCGGGGAAATTAGGTTATTATTAGTATTTAAGCTACCCTACAAAATAAGTATCCTACAAAAACTGTCTTTCTATCAAATAGACAGAATGACATTGTTTTAATTTCAGATCAATAAACAACAGGACAGAGGTTCGCAATCATGTCTCGCAACAAGAATATCCTTGGTTTGAGTTTTGGTTTAGCACTTTTTTGTGTGAAGTTTACACGTTCTCCCTGTACATGTTTTATGTACTTGTATCTGGTTCTTCCAGCATTCCACAAACACACATGGGAGATTAACTGACTCTAAATTGCCTTTAGATGTGAGGGTGTGTGTCTGTGATAGTTTGTCTAATGTGTCCAATGTGTAATGTCTTTTCCTGTATTCAACTGTGATGGGCTCCAGCCCTCACATACAACCTCCAGTTACCCCTAAGTTAGATAAAGCTATTTAAAATTAATGTGTTTCAATATGCTCTTAAAAACTTACATTTGAAGAAACGAGATATCATTTAAAAACATTCCAACTTACAGAATTTTGTTTTCGTGAATATTTTTCAAAGCTGTCCCAGAAAGAAAAAAAAAATTCTTGACTGCATTAACACTATATCCACTGTGAAGTTTCTTCTCAGTAAAAAATACAGTTCAGATCACAAGACATCGTATGCAGTGGGAACAATGCAAATTTCTTCTCCTGATTGAGCAGTTAAGCCTCTGATTGTGAACATAACAAAGATAAGCTGCCTTGAAAGGCCTTTCTGTTCTCTGTAAATTCGGAGGAGGGGGACATTTCAGATTGTTGAGAGTATACATGGTACCAAACTGCAGTATCAACTATTTCTTTGTTGTACTAAAGAACACCCCAAGATTGCAATAATTTTAACAATTTTGATTTTATTCAAAGAATTTTTTTTTACAGCACTATGACAAGCAAATTTGTACAGGTTTTATATTTACACATATGAGCAAGACACAATTAATACAGCTAAGTTTAAACAGGTTAACAAGAATATTCCACAATTTTATCCCTATCTACATTTTGCAGCATACTCAGCCAACTGCTTTTAATTTAAATGTAAAAAAAAAAACATTTCACAGTCAGATAAAATAATACAAAATTAATATATGTCTATACAATTAACAGTTAAAAAGTGTAAACTTTTCATTATTTCAGGTTTTTTTTTTTTTTTTTTTTGCTTATTTACACATCACTGAATAGATTTAGAAGTTCCAGGTGAACACAGAAGGAATGTTTCATTTTTAAATGGGATTTTTACACAAGTGGCTTTCATAGAAATCCTTTCCCCGTACCTAAATATATTAAAGGTTCCCAGATTGGTCAGGAAGCTGCTCATTGTTTGCAAGGTATGTTTTGTGCAACAACCCGGTCAGTTGTGTATGAAGTAAGAACAGTTACCTGTATCACTGACTTTCACTTTAGCATCGAGCTACTACCAATGATGATACCTTTTAATGCCTATAACAGTTAACAACAAAACATTTAGTTTGAAACAAGAATATTTGTATACATAAAAATTCCATTGGCGTGTTAAAAAAAAAAAAGAAGGTCACAATCTAATATATATTTATCATTCGTCCACTTATTACATTATGTACAGTTTGTTTGTTTGCTCATCCTCTTAGCAGTGGTCCACATGAAATAATAGTTATACCGTGAAACTCACAGTAACATGTCCGTGTGTACGTACACCCTCACTTCATCTGAGCTCAGAATCGTTCTTCATTGATGACGTTCTTGTCTGCTTTACTGCTTACAGTGTCAATTGTCATGTGGTTGGTTTGGAGACGCTTCCTCTGGACACTGAAATGGATTCCATAACCGAAATAGATAACCAATCCTGCAGTGTGAAGAAGAAGAAGATCAATTACAATCCAGCGGTCGACTTGATTAAAACCTCTTAAAATTTTGAATTCAAAATAAATGGTCTTACCCACGAGCATCCAGACAGCGTATCGCACCCATGTGTCTCCACTTAGCTGCACCATTAAGTACACATTGATGAGAGTACTCACTACAGGCAGAGCAGGGAGTAAGGGCACCTTCAAAGAGAGAGCATAATGACGCGTGAGGCTATTTATTATAATAATTACCTGAAAAGAAAATGACTTGATTGATCATATTAACAGTTACCATAAAGGAAGCTTTGGTAGGATTCTGTGGGTGTCTCCAGATGAGGAGAATGTTGCAGACAAGTATGACTCCAATGATGCAGACAATAGCCACACTCCACGCCTCCCCATTTGCCAGAGCATTTATGGCTAAAGTCAGAGTGATGCACAAAGCCAACACACAGGCAACTGTTGAGGGAGAAAAGATCAGGGAAATCACTCCAGGAAACTAATAAACTGTTTGTAAGCAAACTATGAAAGCCTCAATATACTTTGCTCCACATACCAGAAAACACTGTCAAGAGAGTGACTGTCCGCGAGGTGCACGAGTTGGGAGATGACGGAGGTTTCAATAAGTTAAATTTACATTTTGGTGCTTTGACCTTTAGGTCTATGTTGTCTTCAGATGGAGGCTCCTGGTACCTTGAAAAGAAAGGAGAAGAAAAGAAAGAAAGAAAAGTTAAAAAAAAAAAGAGTTTCACAACATTGAAGAAGCAGTGAATTAAAACAAATCAGTATACCTGAGTATGAGGATGCATATGGCCACCAGTGTGTAGGCAAACAGAGTACCGATGGACATCAAATCCACCAAGGCGTCCAGATCAAACAGAAGAGCCATGAGAGCTGAGGAAAAAAAATCAAAGTTTATTCAAGCTCTTCAGTTTCACTTTGTGTGTGAAGAACCTGGTGAGCAGCTGGAACGTCTGTACCTGCCACAATTCCAGAAGCGATGGTAGCTATAGCTGGACTTCCCTTGGAAGTGACTTTGGTCAAAGGTTGGAAAAGCAGCCCATCTCTCGCCATGGCAAAGAGCACCCGAGGCATTGGGAACATGGAACCAAGCAGGCTGAAAAGACAAAACAGGCAAAGTCGGACAACAACAGTATAAGTTTTCACATATGAGGTGTTCAGGGTTTTTTCTAAACTGTGGCTTTGCAAAACTAGATGCAATAAAACTTTCTTTCTAAATTGTATTTACACATTTCTTTCCAGCAAAAACATACTTTTTACTTGAAAAATAACAACTCATCCAAGTGGTTAGGAACATGACAGTCTGTGTCCGTGTTTCACTTATCTTGCAAAAAGTTAATTAAACATGTATCTTATTAGGATAAGCTACATTTACTCTCGGTTTCAGGGCTGGTTGTTATCGTGTTACAGCCTCAAATTGCTTTTCAGATTCCGTGCAGTGTTTTTCCTGGGTAAACATTGTGAAGGATTTTTTATTGACAGAACGATGCCAGGGATTGTAAATGGTGATTATGTAATGAGATGTGTGATACAGCTTCGTTAATGCATCTGAAACCACTTTTGGATGTCCTCTTGTTTATTCATTGTTGACTTTCTGTGATGTAACTGTGCATCTCACATAATGTGGAGTTGATAAAAGGATGCATTTGCCTCATATAGTGAATAAAATGGAAGGTTTTTACAAGTTAAGTAAAGCATTTGTTTGAATTAAGTTGGGTCACATGCAACAACTATACATAATCTATGGGTATGAAAAATTTAAATTAAAGTGTGATCAGCTGTTTAAATCTAAATTGCTGCACAATGGTGGGTTGGTTTTACATAGTAACATCTCAATGGTTTCGTACCTGGTGGAGAGAGCGCACAGTGAACCTACAGCCACAACATATCTTGCAGGACCCCATCCGACATATTCAAAGGCCACAGGAAGTGGACTTTTGTCATTGAGCAGGTGGTAGGGCATCATCAGGGTGAGCGCGGCAGCCACAGCAAAGTACGCCACGAAACAGATGAGCAGCGAGGCCACGATGCCCACAGGAACAGACTTCTGGGGGTTCTTGACCTCTTCACCTACAAACGAGAAAAGAAAGCAGTCAGTGATGCATTGATGAATTAGCTCTGCAGCAGCAATTTCGGGGTCTCTGAAATTAAATCAACTTTCTCAATAACATATATAAAAAGGCTATAAGATGCTGTTGCTCATGTGAAAAAACCCCAACTGTAACTCAACTTCAAGGTACATCAATCAACAACTGAAATTACGAAAGAAGTCAGAATCAAAAACCCAAGAACAAATGGAAACTAACTTGCTTAGAAATGTTCATGATGCAGGGGAAAAAATGTCAACCTATAAAAAGAGTTTTAACAAAGCTCGTGCTGCTTGCTATTTATCCTTAATGGAAGAAACTGAAATCAGCCACACACCCCCAACATGTCTGAAGCACTGAAGGAACCCAAACAAATCACTGAGTTCATCTCAGACTAAAGTGAAACATACTTCCACAGGGTTTTGTGTTAGGACCCAAACCTTTTGCCTTTTACAAGGTCAATGCAGGAAACATTATCAAGGAGCTCTGTATTCACTAAAATTGCTATGCAAATGGCACATAGGTCTATTATTTTATGAAATCAGGGTATTCAGATCAGCTTGTCAAACAAGTGAAGCTCTTGAAGACATAAAAGCGCAGATAAGATACAATTTCCTGAACAGAATATTTAGCAGCAAACTCTTTAAAGATTTGATCTGTTTTTGTATTATTATCCCCTAACCCCTACCAGTGCAAGCAGAGAGCCATCACCTGTGAGTTTAGACTTACTGTTTTTTTTACTGTCATCAAGTTTGATTTTCTCTATTTATTTTTTTTGCGATGTAAAACTGCCACAATGGCAATGTAGTAAATGTGATATATAAAACTGAATTGAATTACATTAAGCACTTACATTCATCAGTTTTCAAAAACAAACAAAACTAAATACGAAAGCGACAAAAAGAGTTAACCTGTAGTGTAGGCAATAAAATGTGTGTGTGCATGCTGTTGTGTAAAACACTGTATCATGTCTGATCAGAGGAACGTTCACACACCTGCATCCAAATTTAGAGGTTGTTTCATATTGATTCTACATTTTTACAAAACAAATAATGCAAGAATAATTTTTGAACCTTTGGCTCATTAGTGTTGTACAGTTTATGAAACCAAAAGTTTATATCATTTTATATTTCAAGAGCTTTTTTACAATCTTCAAATGAATGTTTCCCTCACCTGTTGTTGCAATGCAGTCGAATCCGACAAATGCATAAAAGCATGTTGCAGCTCCAGCCAGGGTCCCGCCAAACCCATAAGGGAAGAATCCACCTTGTCCATAGATACTTGTTACATTAACAATGGAGCTCAGATTTCTGTAGCAGGGAGATAGAAAATGTTCACCTTGTAATATTTTACAGTGAGATAACAAGGATACTGGTACGAATACTAAGACTATTGTCTTTCTGTAAGACGCGATATTCTTTTGCACGGATTGGCATGTTGCCCTTTGTCATTACTTTGCTTCTGCTGTGGCATTTATCAGAGACTCCTCGCTGATTTCCCAGTTGGCGAGGTCTCCCTTGATGAACCCAGAGATGGTCACAAACAGCAGCACCAGGATGTTGATTGCTGTAAAGATCTTGTTGATGGTTGTTGACTCTTTCACTCCAAATGCCAGCACGCCTTCAGGGAAAACATGACAAATGTTTGAATTCATATTTTGTCCCTTTCAAACAACAAAAAAAAAAAAAAAAAAAAAAAAAAAAAAAAAAAAAATTTTGGGTTTTTTTTTTAAAT
>OMNM01049150.1:11865-25382 GCA_900302745.1 Parablennius parvicornis
GCATAATTTGCATCAGCATGGTAAATAAGGTCAGCTCTCATATGACCTTAATATACAATACAGAACTGAGCCTTTGCTGAGGTACCCCCCCCACCCCCACCCCCCATGTCAGAAGCTTACTGTGCACAGCAGTTTTCTAAATTGTGTTTGTCAGACTAAATACACTGAGCCAAATCTCACAGCTGCTCATGAAAACCTACGATTGTTGCAGTTTGGTGCAAGTTTATAAAAAAAAGGAAAAAAGAAAACATAGTCCAGTGTCAATCTTGCAGATAACCTTGATGGGAATAAACAATAAAACATCTGCAAATATCTGGCAGAGAAAGTAAGTCGAATCCTCTGCTGCAGTACCATTTGCTCTCCCCTCCCTGTGTGATTCAAAGTAGGTCGGCTGGTCCCAATGTTCCAGGTGTCATTTGAGCTATGAAGGTGTGCAGTTTTTTTTTGTTGTTTGTTTTTTTGTTTTTTCTCCCAGAAGCCGGTCCAGTCAGTCTCAAATTCATAGTGTGCCAGCTGGTATGATAGATGGCGTTATACAAGGCCTATAACCACTGATCCCGGTCAACTTGATGCATGATAGTGCATTGTGTATTTCAGATTCCAACAATCAGGTAGGACTGACTCACTGTATCACGGGCAGATCGATAACTCTTCGATTTGGATGAATGAGAGTTAGTAATTGACTGTGTAATTGTCTCATACACTTCACAGACGGTTTGAATTAAGTCGTTCGTCCGTCCTCTAAATCAACCTTGTCCAGCGCGGGAGTTGTGGAGGAGAGAGCCTGTCCCAGCTGCCATTAGGGACGAAGCAGGTGCACCCCCGGACAGGTGGCCAGTCAGTTACAACAACACAGGGAGACACACAATCACCCACACACTTACACTAAAATAGCTGAGTTAGAGGGATTAGTTGACCCGACTGGCAATGTACTAGGAAGTCAGGAAAATAACCAATGAAGAAGGTCCAGTAAATACAACAAGGAAAGTTCACCATGGACTGATATTTATTAATTAATTCATTCATTCATTCATCCTACCAACCACTATGTGCATGAGAATCGGGGTGTCAAAAATCAAGCCCGCCAGTCAGAATTCGTCCACAAAACGTTTCAACATGGCCGGCAGGTTGATTAGAAGATGCTATTCCGAATGTGTCCTCTGAGGTTTCACTGCTTCCGTGAGATTAAGTCCTCGTATACACGACAACGTTTCACATGACAACATCTAATCCGTTTTTCAAAAAATTATGGGTTTACGCTGCAGCAGCGTAAACACTGACAGTAATGTAGTTAGTATGGCCACTGGAGGGCGATGTCGCTTGTTTTTCTAATGAAACCTCAAAGAGACATCTGCAGAGAAAAATACGCCATAAACATGAACTTGCACAGTAATAGCCCCCAGCAGCCTCTGCAGGGGGGAATCGCCACTATGAAATAATCTTTCCACCTTTAGACCCGGGATTAAAACTTTACAGATGCAGTGGATCCACACGCCGGTGTCGTGTGAATGGAACCCCAACAAGTGAAGAGAGTTTTGCTGATAGACTATTATTCGTTGTCGTGTAAATGGGGCCAAAAGGTCATAACTGAACACTTAGTGCTCGTTCAAACTTCTGCTGCACTTGGGGTGTCCGCTTACATGACAACGATGCACAGAGCCAATAACATCACAACTCTTTGAAAGCATCTCCCAAGGAAGGACCTATTGTATATTACAGTCCAACTCAGAGGAAAAAAAAAACCACCACTTTTCTGGAATGCTGCCATTTTGCATGCACAGCAAACAAGCCCTTTGCTCATGTGCGATTGGATGGAAGTTAACAACAATAGCGAGCTCCAGAGTGGTCCAGAGAAATGTCATTCTATCAATTGGGCCTCAGATGTAAAACTAAATGGCTGAACAGAGCAAGGCTTGTAGCTCGGAGATGCAGCAGTGAAACCTAGTGTTTCCCTCATTACTGTCGGTACATGCTTTAGCATATGAAGCACACTATAATGACTTTTTGAGTTTTTAAAAAGAAATTGAACGCTAAAGGCTGGAGAAATACTGAGAAGCTTTTACCAAAATCATCCTAAAAGACACAATGAAAATACTTCAATTTACAGTTTTATTTCTTGAGAACAATGACAAAAGATTACATTAAATGTAGACAATTTTCCTATGCAAAATCAAGAATTAAATTTTCAAGATGTAGGCTATAATGCTATCATTTTATTTGTCTGGTCCAGTTGAGATAGAATTAAACTAAAATGAACAAAGCAGAACTAAAATGACTTTGACACTACTGCAATAAAATTAGAGTTGCTGATTGTCTGATTTTTCCCTTCATTTTATCACAAAAGAGAGAAACTGAGAAATGAGAAACAGCACTTGTGCACTTGGTCAAATCTGTTTCATTTGAGATTCAGTGAAATATGTTGCTTTTGGTTTTCTTTTAAGTCACCAAATAAGTTGAAGAGTTACACATAGTTACTCCATGTGTGTGACAGACAGATGAATCAAGGTGTAGTTACGCATTGTTTGGTGCTTGAGAAATGAAAAAAAAAAAAAAATGCATGTGGATGCAAAGAGACTTCGTTGCAAAGCAGGTTACAAAAATCTGATTCACAGAGTTTTGAATTCACTCTTCTCATTGTTTTGGTTTAACAACCCAGAGCCGTACTCATATGTTTAGATTTTTACTTACTGGCAGGGGTCGTGAAGGGTCATGGTTCTGAATCATTTTTAGACAGTGGTCAGAATCCTTTTCTTTGGAAAAGCACCAGCAGCAAATTACCTTCCCCTCTTCAAGTTTCTTTACAAAAAGTAAAAAAAAAAAAAAAAAAAAAAAAAAAAGATGGCACTGCAGTTCTTACAGTCTGCTGACTCCATTGTCAAGAGTTCAAATTCCTGAGGGAGCTAGCAGAAGAATATTTATGGATTATTTGAGTAATTTTAAGCTACATTTTATGTCAGTAAAACTTAACGCACTGAACCGAGCTTCATTTACACGCTCCAAAACAGAACATTTCTCACGGAATCTGAGTAAGCTCCTTGTACTTCCTAACAGGGAACCTATGTTCCTTGCATTCAGTGTCGTAGCCCCGTGTTAAGACGACAACATTACAAGTGAAAAATACATTGCGATTTTGTTTCATAAAAGTTTTGCGTTGACACGGCAATGTTCTGAAAACAATGTCAGACTACATGGAAACGGCAGAAAAACAGAAAACGATGTATTATCATGTAGGACCACTCGTGGGCGCTGTTGTTTGTTTTTGTAATAAAACCACACACATGCACAAAGAGAACAACATGCTATAAACATTAACAAGGGGAAATATTTTGAATTGAGAATATATAGTTAATTGTATAAAACACTGAGATGAGTTTGAAGTAACTGAGCTAATCATTTTCATAATTTTGATAACAGAGTCCCTCTGCGAATAGTCTAAATATATCTTTGTGATTTGCAGGATGTGTCCTGGATTCCTGTATCAGAGGGCTGGGAGAGAAACCGACAGTAACACTCACAAAATAACCAATCAAGATTTTCTCATGTTTGAAACCAACACCTCCAAAGAAAACCATTCATACCCAGGGAGAACATGCTGCACAAGGTCCAGAAGTTGGAAAGAAATCCAGGTGTTAAGTGACAAGTTCAAAAAGGCTTCTGAGGTGGAACTTTTGGAAAATGCTCCGATTCCATCTCCGTCGATGAGTAGATGGACAATAACAACAATGTTTGCCTCCAAAGTGTCATGACTCCCGGTCCATACTCTCCTGGGACCTGGTAGTTTAGAGTCACGTGATAGCAATCTAACTCTGTCACCTGGCCATACGAATGTCCACTTACTCGCAATTTTCTGAAATGAAAAGGCAAAAACAATGTGCTTTCACTTGAAACAATGTCATGTGAACGGGCTCTCAAAGCCATTACTGTGTAAACAAGAAGACACTCACTTCTTTCAAATTCAGCACATAATTCCCCAACTGGTGAATTCACAATAATCAAAGATTACACACGTTTGGTAGGTTTTACACTGTAATTATGTACTACCTGGGTAGATATTACCTTTATTAACACAACAGTCAAATACACAGTTGGCGAGCCCATTCAGAATTTTTAACATGAAAATGAAAGCAGCTGGAAATGAAAATAAATAAAAGAATTTAAAAAAAAAAATCGGACAATAAATTTGATATTTGTGTTTTCCTCCAGTCAATTTCTTAACTCAGTGTTGGATCGATATTTTCTAACTCAAGAAAAGTTTCGACATGTTGGGAACACTGTGGTTTGTTTTTGTTTTTATTAGATGATATGTTATCTTACAAACCCGAATGCGTACAATGAATCCATAACTGGAATTAGATTAAGTCAAAACAGAGACATCTGTCTTGATTTTCAATAAATAATTACACTGATGAGACCCTGTGGCAGTTTGTACAAGGTGGACTCACGCCGGTCACCTCTGGTGCCACCGCACATCATTTGACAAGTTCATTAACACGAGACTGCAGGACAAATGCTGTCAATCACTCTCTCACAGCTGAGGAAATGTCATTTTTAAATACTACGGCAAAGAAATGACTGAGTTCATGTTAGCTGGTTCCCACTAAGCCCAGTACTCCGGACAACACCAGAAAATATTGAATATAACTGGAAGATTAACAACTGGAGCTAATGCAGATAGTGTGTGTGTGCGCGCATGTGTGTGAGTGTGTGTGTGTGTATCTATCAGTAGCCACCTTACTATTCAATATCGTCAATAAGAATCTTTCAACAAAAGGTTTTTATTAATTTGACAAAAATAATTTCTTTAAGAAAACACTTTTTCACATCGTTATACTGCAGTCACACATGACAGGAAGCTTGATTGTAGATGGATGCTACAGTCTGCTGGCTGAACCCGAAGCCAAGATTTGCAGGATCACTGCCAATGTTTGTGCCAAATTGCTTATGAAAGAAAAATAAACACTACAAGCGAGTTTTGTGCGGTTTCACTTCCAATCCTTTGACGCCCCTAGCATTATGTTAGTGAACATACAACCTTGAGGTAGACGATTCAGTGGTAAAACAACACAGACGCAGTAGTTTACTGAAGTTTTAGCCTACTGGAGACCGGGATTAAGTGCAGTATTAAAACTAACCGAGTCTATGCTGTACGTTATGGCCACTTTCTGTGGTCACCTCTTAAATAGGAACTGACAATATTGTAGTTAAAATATAAAAATCACCATATACTGTTTTGTTTGTTGAATAACTGTAGTTTTATTTTTGTGATGAGATGGAGGATTTCTTTTGTACATGCAGGGTCAAAGTAATGCAATATATCTTTTATTGTATAAACAAAATCAAGTTGGATAAGTACATGAAGAATGAATATTACTGTGCATCAAAATGAAGAGTTAAATTACTTTTTGTAAAGCGGCCCAACCAACATGATTGTCAATGTTAATAGGCAGCAACATCATCATTTTTACTTTTGTCAATGAAAGTTGGGGCAAAGGTTTTGTTTTTGTATGGATGGATGGACGTTACCAACTTTTTGCAAAAACATTGACTGGAATTGCATGAAATTTTCAGTGATGATGTGTCTTTATTCAAAGATGGTTCCCTCATATTGGGTCCAAGGTCAAGGTAAAAAAAAAGGTAAAAATTAAATGTATTTTTGTCATAACGCGGTCAGTTTTAATACAATTGATGTCAAACCAATGCCAATTCTGCAATTCCTGATCCTTTGATGTTCCACATGATGCATTTACATCATTCCCCTGGTTAGTGGTTTGAGGTCAAAGGTCAGAGGGGGTCATATGAAAATTGTAAAATGTGTTTACATCTGTCTCAAACAGTGACAACATGAAGCAACTCAAACGACCATGACAAATGACGGAAGGAGTGGTATTGTGGATGATATAACCTTCATTGGTTTCCGTGGTGATAAATGTGGCATTGGCAAAGGAAATACCAAGAGCCTATTATAGTTGCATTTGTTTCTTTAATGACCCTCATAGGACCTCAACGGATAGTGAGAATGGATTGGAGACAAAAATACATTGACGAATGAATGTTTTAGTGTGTGTGCATCCTCAATTTGTACATAGCAGATGACTGTATGTTGAATTGTGGCACCATCCTGTCCACATGACTGCTTCATATGTATCAATTTTGCATCTTGACTTTTTCAATATACAAGTTACTACAAAAGGAGATTTAGATTTTTTTTCAATAAGTCGGTGTGACTTTATTCATAAATTCTTAAAAAGAAAGGTGCAACGTGCTTCAAATATGAACAATTCCACAAAGCACAATGGTCGAAATAATACTGTTACTTTTCTATAAGTGTAATCTGTGCTCAGGGCACATCAGTGAGTGGAGCAGTGGCTGACAAAGAAGAATGAGCAGTATCAACTGAGAGAGCTGCAGATAGCTGGGGCTGATGGAAGATGTTATCTTCTTCCTACTCTTTGTGTTTTTGTAGTGGTGCTCATGTTGTTAGAGTGAGAATGTGAGTGTTCAGATAAGACGGTGTGAAGTTTGAAATTTACCTATCTGCGCGACACAGCAGAGGTATAGTCCCGATTGTCACGCAGTGAAGAAAATGAATTTCCGCGCTCATATGATGAAGTTTCCCCTGCCTTCAGGTGACGTTCAAGCAATGGCGAGACGGCAGTGACGGAATTTAAATACTGTCTACATCCCTGGACCATGAGTCCATGACCTCAGCTACACCCTGTATTTTTATTACTCTGATGCAATGTGAATTAAGACTATCAGTGAAAACAAGGCAACGGGAAAGAGGCGATTCAACAAAGAAACAGAAAAGCAGAACATTTCATTTGGAAACAGAAAACAGAACATTTCCAAATGGTGCGTCAGAGATGTTTTTAGAAGAGATTTGAAGCATACCTATTCCCTTCTGGCAGGTCTATTAAGAGAAAAATTAACCTGATTACGAGTGTTTTTTTTTCATCTTAAACTACAACAGAAGACAGAGTTCATTGTAGGATCTCGGGTTATATTTTCTCTCACAGCATTAAATGTAGTTATTAAATGTAGTTATTAGTTATTGCTTAAAGTCCAACTTAAGTAATGCAGGTGGACTACTACATATTTTTGTTCTGCTCTGCGCGAGCTGATGGAAGGGTGTATCATCAGCATAAATCCTTTTTTTTGTCGGTGAATTCAAATGGGGGGAAAAAAAAACAAGGACTAAAGCCTACAGTGATAGAAATCTGCATCCATCATGAAGAAGTGTATTTTACACCTGGAGCAAAGCAACATACAGCAGCGCAGCACCTATCTTTGGTGGTTTAATACCAGCAGCATTTGTCATTTTGACACCCAATGCTCTTGTTCCCTAAACAGTGATTACACACTTCCATTTCTGTGTAGCTGTAAGAAAAGAAAAAAAAAATGCATATACAGCACTTTGTTTATATGGAGGAGTATTGCGGTCAGGTGCTTTTTTGTTTCATTGCTGTCTTGAAGCTAATACAAGTTTTTGAGCCATTGACCAGTTAGTCTCTGGCACTGAGATGTCTTGTTGGCTCACCGGTACTGTCTACGCTGATGTAGGTTTATCACACCTTGTTAAGACTTAGACAACTTTATTTATCCAATATTCAGTTCATGAGTACATCAACACAGAGCTGGAATGAGTCCACAGTGTGAGCAGATTGTATACACAAATGACTCAACAGACTGATTGCTGAAGGAATGAAGGACTTAGACGTTTGTCTTCATTGGTGTACACTAAGAAACTGTAGCGTGAATGCTTTAGGGTACATTTGGAGGAGAAGATATCGTCCCATTGAGAAACTGTTGCTCCCACTCTTTGGACCACCTACCTTTCCCTCAGGGAACATAAGTCTCTCTGCTGAACCCCAATTATCTTTGAGCAGAGCTGAACAACAGAGTTGAGGAAGTGTTTCTCTTTGACAGTGATCCCCAAACCAATAAAGGACAAAAAGCTCACTTATGAACACTGTGTAGAGTAAATGTATTTTTACTTACCATACCTTATAGACTATAAGCCACACCTGCTTGTTGTTGTTTGGCTTGACATGGGACTTCTATTAAAAAGAGACTTAAATCAAAATCTCACTGTCTGATAACATAATGCTGCAACTGTGCAGAAAAGTGAAGAACCGTCATGACAACATTTGACAGCTGAAGCACCATGTCGCCACCTAAAAAGATCCACAACAGAATTTGAACTGTAAATTGTAAATTTTTTGTACTTTGCATAGATTGCAATCCAACAGGGCTATAAAATCTTGTACTGCTGCTTCCCCATAGTAGGGTGCTGTGGCATCACTAGTTTCTGTTTCTGTAATACGCAGGTTATTAGGCCACCGCCCAACCCCTAACCTGAAGGGCCAGTGGATCACTCTTTGTCTGGTTCCTAACCTTTGACCTGTTAGTCAGGGCAGCCCTGCCAGGATTGTAATACTCCAGGAAACATGGCTCTTGGGGTCCAAGAGACACACAAACTATGAAACGATATGTATTTAAAATCTATCAATCCATTGTTAGAAAAGCTTCAAAACTATCCAAAAAGGATTGTGAATGGGACGAATGAGTAAAGGCTTTGCAAAGACTAAGAGTGAGGAATTGTGGTAAATTGACATCCAACATTCATTTATTCTGTCTGCTCCTTGAGATATTGCACACTGATCACTTGCAATCAATCATTCAGTCACTCTCAACAATACAAACCCACCAGGCTGTCACCAGTGTTGTAAATTATAAAGAATAAGTAGAAAGATCCTTAATGTGAACACAGGGACATTACCTCAGAATATATCTGCTGAGCAATGCACTTCTCACACACACGGACTTCTGCGCATGAATTCTTACGCTAGTCCGACTATATAAAAGGTCATATTGGGGATTAGCGGCAGACTCATTTCACCAAAAAAACACACACTAACTAAGTCAGAGAAAAGGAGGACTGTGACAGTCAGATAAAAGACGGCCAAGGTCAGGAATTTGGAGCGCAGCTGGGTCTGCAGAAACACCGGGGCGCTTGCTGCCAGGAAGACGCTGCAGGTTTACGACGTCAGCGACTCGCGCTAACCCTTTTCAATCTATTTAAGCGACTTGGCGCAGAAGCTGGGGCTTGAAGGGGTCTGCGAGCAGGCTGCTATTCATCTAGATGAGTTTATCTCCATATCAATTTATTGTGATTAATGAAGCCGCAGAAGAATTTCCACCATGTCACGCTTTTCTTTTTCTTTTTTTTCTGTCGAAACATGCTATGTCCAAAGTTTTAAACGTGCGTGAATCTGGTCGGTAAAAAACTCTGTGAATGCAGTGGCACAGTTTCAGATTTATGTCATGATTAACACACTGCTGAAGCGTTTCTAATGATCACCATTCGTTCATATTACACACAGTTTAGAACAAATTTGAGTGCTCCCTGCCTCTAATTGCCCCAGGGACGGCGAAAAACAGCTCAGAACACAAAACACATTCATCCAACGCTGCCAAGACCCCGAGGAGATGGCCCGCTGATATATTACCGGTTGGTTGTGACAGTGAAGATAAAGGACCGGGGTGGAGTTTGGCATACGTGTGCTTCTGTGTGTGTGTGTGTGTGTGTGTGTGTGTGTGTGTGCACGGTATGATTTCTTCAGCAGGTAAAAAACACAGGTCCAGTTGTCACCAGGAGGCCTTTTCTCTCCTCACCTTCTCATTCAGATGCACGCTACTGAATACCCCAGTTCTGCGCAACAGACAAATTACTCACATCAGCTACTTTCAGTGGACTCATCCTCCTGTCGCCCACTTGCTTATCCGAGCGCATCGCGCTGAATTTCATTTGACAAAGTGAATTTGTGTCTTTTAAAGAGGGCTCACACACTGACAAAGTGGTCCCCGCAGTCCAGAGTGCTTCATTGTGGTTACGCACGTTTCCCGTAGCGGCGTCCAAGTGAGCTGTGCATTAGCGGCTAATAGCAACCACAGAGGTGAAAAAAGAGGGCTGTCGCCGCCTGATTAGCTCTAATACATCTGGAGCTGCTTGTATGTCAAAGGATGCACACTTGGAAGTAATTCAGCAGAGTCTTTTATCATTCTAGTTATGATGGCACTTTCAGTATGATCCAGATGAATAGCCGCACCGTACATTTGCCTTAAATCATGTAAAACATAAGCCAATAGCGTTTCAAGGTAAAATGCATACTTTTTAGCATTTTTCTTTCAGAAAACTTTTACGTTGACATTTCAACATTTTGAAAACTACGTCTGTTTACATATAAACTATGTCTGTAAATATATAAAGCATGCCAGGCCAATAATAAGTGCTGTTTTTGTTATGAAACCACACACACATGCAGCGAACAATACGCTATAAATGTAACCTTATTAAGTTCCTGTATGGTATAAGCAGTGTATGGGTTAAGACATTATCTATTCACTTGGGACTGTTACGTGACTATTTTCACCTGCAATTTGTTTTTATATGAGCACTGTAGTTAAATTAGTAACGGAGCTACATTTACTTTGTTAGAGAGCTGCAGAGCTGCCGTCCATATTCAGTGACTTTGTTTCTGTTTCTTTTCAAATGTTGTGCCAAACGTTATAATGGGTGCCGCTGCAGTATTTTGCCCTCTTGTGTCCATAAAACACCCTTTCCCAGGAACTCAATCTTATTAATAACTGCTCAAGCAAATTATATTGCAAGTTTTTAAATACATCCCCAACATGTTTAATTGACCTTATTCAATTTTTTTTGCTTGTAAACCATGAAATACATATCAGGAGAGTGGTGGTCAATAGTGTCATGTAATCAGTTTAAATTTTTTTTTTTTTTTTTTTTATCAAACTTGTGGGAATGTATCTAATTTAGATACTTTTGAAGACGGTGATGTTTAAATATATGTTATTTTGTTAATTGTAATATATTTCAACATCTTTGATCACATATAAAAGGTGTATTACACTGACTTTAGAGTGTTAGAATATCCATAGATAATCTGTGGTGCGGTACAATGCATCAGCAGAAGCATTTCAATGTGGAATATTATGAAGACTCGAGGGACATAACTGAAGTTATTTTTACATGAAGTACTTTCCTATAACTTTTTATGAAGTAACAACTAACATGTATAAATTTGCGTTGACTTGCGCAACAGCACCGACGGATGTCAGATTTAGTAAAAACATGAATATATGAGAAGAGAGACGGATGCAGACGTTTCCAACAGTGCATGCATGGCACATTTCGGCAGTAAACCGATTGTTCTCTGCAGCATGTCTCAAAAAAAAAAAAAAAAAAGCCCAGCAAAGCCTCGCTAAATCAGATTTTATGTCGAGATGAAAAGATTTTAGTGACACGGATGACAAGAGTTTCAATCAATGTGATTGCTCAACGGGCTGTTTCAGCAGGAACTGTGACTGGAGAGACGTCCACAGGAAACACATCAGTAAATGGGGGTCGCGGATTTTGGCCGACAGCTCACGTGTAACCACTGTGATCTTATATAGGATTTTTAGGGAAACCATAGTGAGTGCTTGCTGAGGTGATGAACATCACTGCAATAGGCTGCAGAGGTATCAATGATCCATTCAAATCATGTATTCTGAAAAGTATACATACTACCTGACAATGGGTAAGTACATCCCGAAAGATGCAGGTTTTTATCATATAGTCTAAAAAAAAAACAATTTGCTACTTAAATATGGGTTTCTGTTACAGTAAATGTCCTCGGAAGCTGTCTGGGCTGTTTTTGGTTAGCCTCCGAGTCCATAAACAGTAAGTAAAGTAAAACTGTAGAGTAAGGGCACATGCACACCAGCACTGTTTGATCCAGATCAGAGTTCACTTCAGGAACCTTCTGGGAAGGTCTGCTTCATTTTGGGCATTTGTGAAAGCTCCTCTGAACTCTGATCCGGACCAAGAAGTGAACAATTTGGGCAGTAAACAAGCAAAACTAACAAAGCTATCAGCGCAAATCTGAAGAAGCAGACACAGAAAGAAAATGTTGAAAAACATCTTGTGAGAGAGCTCAGTTTCTTAGTTGTGCCTTAGTTTGGAGAAACTTATCCCTTCAGAGTCAATTCAAATCCTAATTGGATATTGGTATAAGAAATCACTTTTATTCAGTCATAAAATATCTCCTCAAAGATCACCAGGCCTTCATTTACAGAATGTCATGGGGTCAATGAAGAGTGTAAAAATTAAATAGAATTATTGCTTTTACATGTGCCAGATCTCTACTCATCAAGATATAAACGAAATATTTGACTTTTCAAGAGTGGTGCTCAACCTTTGGTCCATGACTGCCTTGCATGGGTGCCACAAATCGGAGGGCAATTCCTGTTCTGTACATTTTTTGTCACAACATGAATCTTTGTCCACCATTTTTGCTAATTAAATATGTCAAATTAAATTAAATGGCATGCATTCAAGTAGTACTTTCTCTGCCAGTGCCCACTCACAATATTCAGCTACTTCAAGGTACTGAAAGATGACGGATTTAAGTCTTTGCTATTAAGGAGCTATCGTGTCCTGAAATACTCAAAGAAGAAGAGGTTTAAATCTGATCAAGTGTAATGCTGAAGTACAGTCATGCTTGAAGCATTCACCAAAGTAGTACAAAGTCCAACAGTTGACCGCTGACATGCTTAGAATGATTTCATCAAACCAATGACAAATGTTTCTCCTTTTTATATAGTGGAAAATAAAACCGATAGCACAAATTCAGACCATCAAAAGCCGAACAAAAGATTTGCTCATTTATTTCTTTCATTGCTGAAAACCCAAACGTTTAAATGTTTTAACATCTGACATCGGAAGGTGCAGGAGCAGTATACAGCAGTATTTATCAATGGTACATGGTGTATTGGTATCACATGGTAATTGGCAGGTAGACTATTTATAGGGAAACTTTACTTTGTTGCTGTTGTTCCACCTGGAAGGACAAGGCACTTTATATGAGAACTCTGGCTGGCTACGTATTGTTTATGACATTCATAATATGGTTTATGCGTCTTTTTTTCTATGCTTTTGGTGTTTCCTAAGTTTTTATGGTTGTTTTTACATGAACTACTAAATGTGCTGTTTTAAATTGCCCCTCGGGGATAAATAATGTTTCTTGAATCTTGAAATCTTGAATCTGAAGCAGGTACATGGCGTCAGTACACTGCACACTGGTGTTTGGATCTTAAGAAAGGAGAAAACTGTTTACTTGGAAATTATGACTCGGATTGTCAGTAATCCGACACCAGCAGGCAGTGCATCAATTAAGTGATTTAGTTTATTTCAGCTGCATTTTTACAAAACAGTAAACAAAAACGATTCTGGTGAAGCATCTCAGTGGCTTAAAGCGTTGCCTCGCTGTCTCCAGAAGGGATGTGATTTTTTTTTTTGTCTTCATGAACAGAACCTTCACATTTGAAAGAGACCTCTAAATAGCCAAGTTGACCTATGGTTTGAAAAGGACTTTTTTTTTCTTATCACCTTTTCACCCATACTTCCTGTCTGACTCCATCCACCCACCAGATTCCAATTTCCCACTTGGCCAGAG